>NDXB01012345.1:15393-60056 GCA_002631895.1 Agapornis roseicollis | reverse complement strand
TTGGAAGTAGATGACCTTAAGGTCCTTTCCAACCCTAACTATTCTATGATTCTATGATTCTATGATGCCATTGCTCAACATGTTGTTTCTTGGAGAACTTGCCAACTGACATCTAGTTCATTACAGGACTGACTTAATTTGGCATTATTGATTTCCAGAAGCCTAAACCCATACTCAGGTTTAGTACTCTGTTTCTTGCAGGTAGCGTAAACAAATATGTGCTGTCTGGTAAGAGCATAATGTACTTGTTCATCTTAAACATCTTTATTCCTAGAAGTAGTGCTTTTATTCATCATTATGGAAGAAATTGCAAACATATTTTCTCAACATCGATACCAATCCTGTTCTTGTATTTCCAAGCTCTGATTTGTCAAATATTGTTAATCTTGACAGAACGCAATTGCTTGAAATAACCAGATTGCCTATCCCGAAATGTCCTGCTGTGAGGTGCTCAGATTTGAAGGCTCTTAGTACTCCAAGTTAATTTACATGGTGCTGCTAGTATCTTGAAAGTACCCATTTCAGTTTGTAAACTGTGATTTGATGAACAGCAATCTATTGTCAGTGATCTTGTACCTTCTCTCTACTTCTGTGCTTTTACACCAAGAGACAGGACAAATTTTATCCGTACTGTGTGTGGCAGATGTGTCTTATCTCTCTTCAGAAACATATTCTGTTCCATTTCGTTGAAATGGATAAAACTATTACCACTTGGAGTGTGGATCTGGTCCATCCATGAACAAAATAAATGTACATTAATAAAGGATGACTGTCAGACTTTTTACCTCTATAGTTATTTTAAAGCCCTTTGTAAACTAATTGTCAGAGGGTTTCATATTATACTTTGTTCTTTCAAAAAAGAAGAGAAAGTATAGGGAGGCTAAATGCCTTGTCCTACCTCCCAGGGCAAATGGATGGAAAAGAACACAGAACAAACCTCTAGATCTTCTTTGGCCTGGCCTGTGCTTTGCTTGTGATCTTCCCCTCTGCTCTCAGCGGTATTCCTTAACCTGCCTATTGAGTGTGTTTTCCAGCAGAGGTGTTTACATGCCAAACATAAAATACACCTTCAGAAAGAGATAAAGAGGGTAGAGGAGTGCTTTCTAGTGGCTACGCTGACATGCTTAATCACTTGAACTGGAGGAACAATCTTTTCATCTTGTCTCTTTTCCATTTGGCCTTTCCCTCAGTTGGCAGAACTAGCTATGCTTGCTCCTAGCTAGAAGGCAAGGTTCACAGGGCTTTGTATGTGCACACCTGCAGTGCTGAAAAAGGAGCGTGGCAACCTTTTTGGAAAGTGCACAATCCCTGTGTGAGGCTGCCCTATTTGTGTTGCTCCCCTTAAGAATCATTACAAAGAACAAGTATTTTGATAAAAATGAGAGATGCTACAAGCATATTCCTTTTTTTTGAAGTCCACGTTTTGTGCTATGAGATGCAGCTACATAGGGATTCCTCCCTTCCCAAACTTTTCTAAATATTGAAACTTGAACCTGCTTGGATAGATTTCCCCCATTATGTGCTTGAACCTTCTCCTCTCATGGCGATTTCTTGCTTCCCCAGTGAGACTCTAGATTTACTGCCTCCTGGAAATATTTGTGTTTAGCTTCAGCTAGGAACATCTTTACACACTCAAAGTACCATATCTCCAACAGAAAACTGCAAGGTAATCTATTCAGTTCTGCAAAGCCCACAGATGTCTTCTCTTAAAGAAGAGAAAGTCTTTTGGCCATTAAAACATTTTGTAATGGAGAATAAAGAGCAGTGAGAACCCACCTAAACTCTGTGTATTGTAAATCTGCTGGAAAGTATGGCCGATTATTTATTTATTTAAAGAAATCAATTACATTAATGTCTCTGACTCCAAGTCACTGGTATTGAAAATATCCTAAAGAGCTCATACATAATATAGCAAGATTTCTTATTCCCAGTCCATTAAATATTATTTTGTTCTCTGGCCACTTACACATCCAATAAAAAACTGTCTGTGGCAGGAGTACCACAGCCTGTGCTGAGTGCAGGTCACAGGCCCTGAAGTGGATGTGTCTAGCTCTCAATTTACAAAAACTGATACCCCCCTGCGAAGTGGGTGGCATTTTTCAAAAACCTCGGCTGAAAAGCAGATGGATTATCACTATGATGTCTTGGTGACAGGTTTGAAAGACCCTGTTACCAGCCTGGTTATAGGAAGAGCATCACCAATCTGAATTATGTTGCTTGAGTCAAAACTGAAGGCATCAAATAAAGATTAGTTCCAACTACAGAATGCCTAATGAGTGATGGGATTTTATATTTTATTTTTATTTATAAACCAAACAAAACCCAAACTGAGCACCTTCCCTTCCCTCTCAGCCAGTCTCCTGGCTACTTTTTTTTGCTGAAGCTCAAGATCCAACACCATGCATGCTGTGGAGACAAATGTCACTGATATTACGTGAAGATGAAAGTTAATTACTGTTTTCAGTGCTGCTTGAATTGTTTAATTTTGTCCCTGCCTATGGCAGGGGGGTTGGAACTGGTTGATCTTAAGGTCCTTTCCAACCCTAATTATTCTACGATTCTATGTTCAATGCAAATGAAACAAACTGCTTTCACGAAATAACTTATCAATTTCTTCCTTTTGTGGTTCCACTGAGGAAGCCTCCATCTCTTTTCTGGTTTACCTACTCATTTAAAAGAATATTTTTGCCCTGGCTAAAAGTCCCTAGGAGGACTGCCCCTGACTTAAGGGAATACTGAGTGGGAGACTCTAACAGAAGTGAACTAGAGATTCATTACTTCTATATGCAAGAAGGTAACAAAAGAGGAGGTTTCTTGAAACTAATCTATTTGTTAATCTATTAGACCATAGATAAGATGGTTTTCATGATTCTTGTTAAATTTGTGATACTCATGATAATGAGAGATTACTTGTACTTTACCATTAAAGGCACAGGGTAATAATTTGCTGCATGGATTTACTATCTGTCTTACAAAGAGCAAGCCCTAAAGGGGCTATATTTTGATGTGTTTGAAAAGAAAGGAAAAGACAGGTAGATGTGGAACTCTTGTGCACCTTTTTTGCTTTCAAGTAAAGCTCCCCAAATAATTTTACATGTGGTCACTACAGTAATTGTAATTACTCTTAGCCCCAGAGGTACTCAGCCCAGTACTGAGTGCTGCAGGAATCTAAACAGGAAGCATGGGGTGCATTGTCTAGTTTCAGAGTATTGCCTCAGCCTTAAAATAGTCTTTTAAATAGGAACTTCTGATTTTGTATGTGTTTTGCAAAATTGTTGAGAGTAAAAGCAAAGTTGTGACAAAGCTTGAAAGGTAACAAAACTAAAGTGATAAGAAGGCACATATTTTAGAAAATAGTCTCCTTTCTCCTTTGGTATGACAACTCTTTCTTCTAGTTCTGGTAGGAAAGAGATAATGAGAGACCAGCAGCTAGGAGGCTTCCAGCTCTCAGAATGTTTCTAGCACCAGGTACAGCTTCATCTATCTGCTGCAACACCTGGAGTCCAGATTATTTATGGCTAATCCTCCTGTCACAGGTAGAGAAGGCACAAGAAAGGAATGAGACAGCTGACCTGAGTTTTGTCATGAGCAGGGCAAGGTAAAGGCTGAATTCTACTTCAGGTTATGACCAGAATGAAACACAACTTTTTGTAATTTTAAGATTGTCAGTTTGGGTTCTTGGGCAACGTGGGCCACACTGATAGCTCAGTGGTTTATCTATCCTGCATTGGCCTCATGCTGTCTGTGCTTTGCTAACCTAGTGCTAGGCTTCTGCTCTTTTACAAAGGCCCAGATTTCTACAAAATTATCATTACACAAACCTATCTGCTGCCTGGAGATATGGTGTGTGGTCAGTAAATCAGTATCTGGATTATAGACCTTCTGTTAAGACTTAGGTCTTTGCAATGCCCTTGGTAGTTCATCACTGATGAGGGGAATATATTTCCTGTGTGCTGGGTAAAAACAGATGGAGTAACCTGATTTCTTTCCTTTTTGAAGTGCTCACTTCAGAATAACTAGAAGCAGGTTTTTTGGTTCTTTTTTCCCCCACGGCAGTCTCTCCATAAATCTTAGCAAAGATTTGTGTAAGCCAGAACTCCAGGTGTGTATATATATTTATATGTATTGCAGACATTCATTCACTGTTTATAATGCTTGTCTGCATTTATAGTGTGAGAAATGCTGACATTGGCCCAGCAGTAAGCACCTCTGGGTTTGCATGCTGCTGCTTCCTCTGCAGTGCGATGCCTTTGGCTGTGCAATCTTCTTGGTTCCCTTTCCCGTTCTGCCCCAGTAAAAATGTGCCAGTTGTCTTTCTCGTCTCAGTCTTTTCCTTTCCAAACTGTGCATAACCATGGAATTTTTGATAGCTTGTTGCAGAGGCACTCAGTCACTTGTAATTTGTACTTTCTTCCACAAGAAACAACTCTGCTAAGTCCTTTTACTGGGTATTAATCTTTGTGTCTCTTACCCTTTGAGTTGCTGCCAATCAACTAGTATTTATAAATTGAGCTCTTGGGCAATGATGGCAGCCTCATGAATAACTGCTCAGTTTCTCCCCTAATTTACTGAGTCTAGTGTCGTAAATTCAAGCTGGTATGGCTACCCATTTCTAACTTGGTCAGTACAGACTATTTATCCCCATCTTACTGCCCATACTGGAACATCAAGCAAGACATGTGTCCAGATCAGAAATACAGGGCAGGAGTTGCTCTGCTTTGCTATCCTGAGAGCTCATTCAGAAGTGCTATCTATCCTGCAGTGTTTACAAGCAGGAACACCGCTACTGAAATCCTCCCCAGGAGAATGTACTCTTGGGAGAGAGATGGGCTCTGTATGTCAGAAATCAAGGTTGATCCTTTTGTAGATGCTAAAACTGAGCTTTAGCAGTGTTTGTATGGAATGGCCTTTATAACTCATTCCTTTATTTGCCTCTGAAGCTATTGCAGTCTTTCAGATAAAATCTTCATATCACACTGGCCCCAGGAGAGATGTTAGAAGCAGGGAGAGGGATATGTATTATTTAATCTATGGTTTGCACCATGCTTCAGTTAATCTTTAGATAGGACATGGATGGTTAGTGTTGCGTTAATCACAAAGCAGTTCTGTTCAGATAAGCCTTGGCAATTTTGGATGTTTACTCAATGAATACTGTGCAAGTCTCTTGAACTTGCAAAACTTTATGAAATAACAAGCTCTCTCTGGGATGTCAGGTATTGTAATTCCTGCTCAGGCTTAGTCAAAGACCTTGAAATACCTCCTCTTACTGTTTTGCAGCATTCCTACTTCTGATGTTATTCAAGAAATGCAGAAATGCAAAAATCACAAATGTAGGCGAGGACAGTGCTAAATAAGACTTTGAATGTGTGCTAAACCAAATATCTAACAAAAAACATTTGTTTGAATTCTGGGGACATATTCAGATTACTTTACTACTAAATATGCAGTTTCCCTCTCCCATAGCTGACATGCAGAAACAGCTGAAATCCATCCTCAATTAAGGTATTCCACTATTGAAAATAGTTTAAGAAAAATGGTACCAAAGACCTGTGGTTACCAGTCGTACGATGTCTAGATGTATTCTGTTAATTTTCCCCTATGCTTAGTTTGTTCCCTAGCCTGTGATAACCAATTTGATATTTACTGCTTTATTTTACTTTCCCCATTAATTTACTTATTGTCTAGAGACTGTTAATGTAGCTGATGAATATTTGTATTCTGTGTCAGCTTATTTTCAAAGGTTTTCTTTTTCCTGTTTTAAGGTCCTACAGATGCTTACACTGAAGCATAGTTTGTAATGCTAATGGGTTAGCTGAAATAGGAAACATAGCAGTTAGTTTTTCCTTCTAACTTATACAACATATAGAAAGGCCAAAGAGATTTGCAGCTTTGTATTCTCCTACAGGCTCAGAAAGAAAGGTTCATTGTTGTGGTTTAAGCCCAGGTGGCCACTCAGCCACTTGATCACTTTCCCCCCTTTCCCAGAGGGATGGGGAAGGGAATCAAAAAAAATGTAACTCCCATGGGTTGAGATAAGAGCAGTCCAGTAACTAAGGTATAACACAAACCACTGCTGCTACCACCAATAATAATAATGCTAAAGGAAATAAGGGAAGACAATACAACTGCTCACCACCTGCCAACCGATATCCAGCCCTACTCAAGCAGTGATCTAACCCTTCTGGGTAACTGCCCTCAGTTTATACACTGGGCATGATGTGCTGTGGTATGGAATAGCTCTTTGGCTAGTTTGGGTCAGGTGTCCTGTCTCTGCTTCCTCCCAGCTCCCCCTCCTCACTTGCAGAGCATGAGACTCAAAGTCCTTGGTCAGAGTAAACATTACTGAGCAGCAACTAAAAGCATCAGTGTTATCAGCGTTGTTCCCAGGCTGAAAGTCAAAACCACAGCACTGCACCAGCTACTGAGAAGGAGAAAAATGACTGCTGCTGCTGAACCCAAGACAACATGCTTCTCTTAATGCAATCATTTGCTTTATTTGTGATGAGTGTCAGGTGGTGTTTTATTAATCTGGAAACCACTGTAACCATAGCACCTTTTCAGCAGGGCTGTTAATCAGCCTATATGGGTTTCAGCCTTTGCAGATGCCTGGGGTTATTCTTCCCTGAGTGCAGAGCTTTGCACTTTGCTGTGTTGAACTTCATGAGGTTTGTTTGTTCAGTCCTTAAATTTAAGGCCAAGTCCCTCTGGATTGAAGCTTTGACTTTTGTCATGTCAGACGTTTCTAGTCTAGTATCCTAGAGGGTAAACCAGAAAAATTACAGATAAGTTTCTGCCCTGATTTATTGTCTTAAGAAACATTTCTCTATCCATTAAATATAAAGGGAACCATGGAAGACCTAACCCCCAAGCTAAAGTTGGCTTTCAGGGGTCTTCCCTGCAAAGAGGCAGTGTACATCAGCTTTAGCTTTCAGAAGTTGGAACAGTGGGAGATACGGAGAGACTGCAATAGTCTTTTCTTTTTACCCTGCTGTGCAGTGCCCAAGTCTGAATCGAACAAGAGCTTTTTTGTTTGCTGTGATGTTCTGCTTTGTGTCTATTTCTGCCTTCCAAATACTGTGTTTCATCTTTAATGGTTATGGCACCCATTAAGCAGAGAACAGTCTTATGACTGAACCAGCTCCACAGGCCGTTAGCCTCATTATGGAATCTTAACTTAATGTTCAGTCTGTTGGTACATTAATAATTGTTCAGTATAAAATGTTGGCTTGTCTTCATGCCTTTTTTTCCTCTATTAAGGTTCCATTATTTGCAAATAGAGTAACTTTTGGCTGGTTAACTTATGTTGTGTTTTTCTTGTTAATGTTCCTTTTAACCTCATATTAACTGAGATTTTCATCAGACCTCCACTTCAATATTTTAGACAATAAAACCCTAATGGATATTTCTGTGCATATTCTTCTCTTTATTCTTGTAGCCTCTCTTGAATGATATTCATCTTATCCTATTGACCATGCAGATCTTACTTTAGTTTATGTTATTTCTGCAGTGGATTTCCACTTCTTCAATGCAGGCAATATTAAGAATGTTTCAGTAGAAGTGCGGGACCCCATGTGATAACATGTCCTGTGCTAGTAATGTGGTGGTTTTGGTTTTTGCCTCCCTAATTGTATTGGGTGGATCTCTTAGAAGTCATATACAGGTTTACAGACCCCAAAATGAAAACAGCCATTTTGTTTTACATGATGGGAAAATGGAAAAGAAATATTGCTTATAGTAGAGAAAATAGTATGTGCTAAGTAGTGGTAAGTATATACAACATATCCTGTTGTATACATACAGGATTATTTATTACATACAGGATTATTTATTACATACAGGATTCACAGCAAAATGTGTATTTGACTGTCTTTGTTCACTGAGGGATAAAGGTCTGTTAAGCAAAACCTATTTTCAAGAAACTGCAAAAATCTTTCACTCTTCAGCTAAACCCTACAACATGAAGTCAACGTACCTCATTCCATCCTTTTCTTACAAAGTAAATACATCCTGTCTGAACCGAGATTTGGACTGGGTTAAAGGGAAAATGTTTTAACAGAAGAGATGTATTGCTAAGAAGGATAGCAGCAAAAAGGCACTAGGCTGATGAGTGACTGTCTTGCTCTCTTTCAGCAGTAGCGATTTCTCTTTTCAGCCACTAACCATCCTGGATACAGCCATATGAAAAGCCCACTGCTGAGGGGGAGTGAGTGTGACATTCTCTTCAGTGGGACTGAGAGCTAAATTAGCTCAGTCCTCCTCCTCCATTTCTTCCTTCATGGGTTGCAGTGCTGTGGCTGTATTAATGAGGCACCAGACTCATACATTACATCTTTCTAGTGCCAAAGTTCAAGTGAACTTTGGTAAAATTGCATGAAAATGTTTAGTTTTCTACAATTACAGGTTTATATATGTACATATATTAATGGCTTCATTCATTCTACTGTGACCATTCTTGTTTCTTTCCTTTCCTTGTTGTAAACATTGGAATGACCCATTTTATGTAAGGAGGCATCTAGGCTTGCAATTTCACTATCTTCCACCCTGTTCCAGCCATGGCTGAGTTTCCCCAAGTCAGAGGACATCTCTGATGGTGTTAGTGGTAACTAGCCAGAAAGTGAACTTCCAGATAATAACCCTGAAAGCTTCTTGTATTATTTCCTACTGCAAAATGTGGGGTGTGTATGAAAGATGACCCAGAACAGTGGTCTACCCAGAACAGTGGTTTACAAAGTAGTCTCTGGTCGGAGGACTGGGCAGCGCTCAGCTCTTCAGCTAAAGTAACTACCTGCTTCATGGTGCTTTGTAAAGGAAACTACCTTTGGTTTTTATCGGTGTTTTCTCTTTCAGTTCAGAGATCTTGATTTTGCTTGGCACTAGGGCTTAGACAGTAAGGAGGAGAGTGCAAGAAATATATGCTTGGACATTTATGAAAAAATCATGCCTAGAGAAAGTGCTAGTTTCTAGCTGCCATACGCTGTAGTCTGGCCAATGGTTGAAGAATGAATAATTGCATTCTTTTTTAAATGACACGCTTTAGAAGTGGTGTGGATATTTCCTTTTTTTAGGCAGTCACATGTCCTGATCCAGCAATGTGTTTTAGTTCTTTTTAAGCTTGGATGAGATTTTGAAATAAAGTTAGCATGCTTCAGCACTGTTCTCAAGCATGAGTTTTTCCCAGTATCTAGGCCCTAACTTTTAAGAAAGCAATTACTTCTAGAACCATTTATGCATTCAGTATTCCTGTGTGCATTCAGCTGATGTAGCTTACGGTAAACACCCAAAACTTGGAGCATGGGTGATATGGGTCAGGTGGGAAATGATAGCTGAACTCTCAGATTTGTTGCCTCTGACCCTAGCCCTGTTCCTTAAGCCATGATCCCATCCCCAGCCACTGAAACCAGAGCATACATGAGGTAGGAAGCAGAAATCAGTGCTGCTTAACCATGCTGGTGATTTAGGTGATGAAGCTCACAGAAGAGCAGAAACAGAGAAGTGCACTGAGGGGACCAATTTTGAAGTGCTTAATTCTAGAGTGCCTGAAGAAGGCTGGACTCTTTCTGGTGTACAGATCAAGAGTTTCCTCCTTTGATAGGATTAGGCCACTTCAGCCACTTGTGTGAAGTCCCTTCCAGCATCTATTGCTTTGATTCTCCCACTCCCCAGAGGACTGCAATTAAAAAGTTACATCCTCACAGCTGTGCAATTCTGTTATCTGAAACCAAATAACAAGTTCTTAGTCTGAAACATCCCCTGCTTCCTGCATTAATATTCTTCTGATAGGTAGGTACCTTATCACACTTTGGTAAACTGCAGGGAATGTTTTGTCCTTCAGTCAATTTACTGAATGTGAAGAGTGTTAGAGGAGGGGATCAAAGAGAAGACATAAGTAAGTAAAATAGAAAATGTATGTAAGTATTTTTAAAATAAAAGCTTATATAAAAATCTAAATATTTAATGAATTTATCAGCAATGAGCAACGACAGACTTCTGAGACTGCATGGTTAGGTTTGCTATTTGTTTTTATTTTTTTAACCCCTCTTAAAAATTGGTAATTCTAAATAAAACGTTGGAGGAAAACCATCTAAAGAATCAGGTTCTCTGTGCTGATGTCAAAAATAAAATTCAAAGAGTTACTACCCCTTAAAGTCCCTTGTTTAGACTGGAGAAACACTCAATTATGTCAGTCCCGATTTTAATCTTCTTTGAAGGCAAAACTCATTTTGTGAAAATTGTGTATGCAAGCCTGTAATATAATCTGCTTGAAAACTGGTATCGAGCAGTAATCTTGACTGTCACACCACACCAATGTTAGTGTTACATCTGAAAAACAATTATATTTCTCTTGCTTGAGGCACTCCAGCAATAGAAATAAAGCAATTCCAATGCACGATTTACCAACACAATCACAAAATTTTGAGCTAAACCCTCCTTGTTGCCATGCACGCCTTCGTGCTGTGCTCTGGGTGGGCATGGAGACAGTCTCATTCCTTCCCTCACTGCACCAGCCTTTAGGCTTTCAAAAGTGCTTCCTTCCTGCTTCACTTGTTTAGACTAAGTAAGTTAATTCCTTTATCTCTTCTTAGGCCACAGTTTCTAGCTCTTTGAATTTTTAACTTTTTCTTTTCTGGGTGCTTTTCAATATGTTCCTGACTCTTAAGTAATCTGGTTATTCCTTACTTAATTACAAACATCTGGTCAAACTGGCATCTCTATTACTGTACACAGAACAGAATACAGTATCTTTATTCTGCATCCTGTTGGTTTTCATTGGGCTTTCCATTTCCCACAGAATATTTCTGTTAGTGTTGATAATAGCTCCATTGAATTTGAATGTCCTTGTATGCATGAACGGAGTCCGTATCTGTGTAACAGAAGGTAAAAAAATCTAATTTAGGCAAATATTTGAAAGTGCTGTTGAATATATTGAAAACCCATCCCACACCTAAAATGACAAATGCTTGTATAGGACATATCAGCACTCTGCTGTCATAATGCAATATGTTGTATGACATTATTGAATCTCCAGATTTGCTAGTGAGGAATGAAAAGAAAAATAAAACTGCAGCTCCATACCTTAGAGATGAATGTAATCATGAAATCCATGCAGGTGACGATCTAAACCTATCCACATCTTTTCCACTGTAAAATGTGATTTTTGACTTGTAGCTTTGCAAAAAAAAAAAAAAATAAAATAAATAATTATGATGCTGATTTTGTGCCTCAGGATGGAATGTAGTGGGATGAACTGAAATGGCTTGCTTGGCTCAGAGAAGTTTAAGGAAAAATGTATGGTTTCGTCATTATTAAAATCCTCACAGGAGTCTGACTGTGAAAAGTGTTAGAACTTTGGGAGAAGTGAGATGCAAAATGATGGTGAGGGGGAAGACTCATGGTCATCCTGCTATGAAGGGCCTGTCCTGGGAAAATGCTCCAAGCAGGCTAGTGCAAAGAGAGAAACTGGTGGAGAGGAGATGGGTTGGCAGTGCTGGTTGTTGGTGCTCACTCTCCAAAGCTGGGAAAGAATAACTATACCCACTACCTCAAAGTTTTTCTCCTGTCAGCCAACAGCTGAGACTCCCATTGGCAAAATGTGGACCTATCTTCTGCTATTGGTCAGCCCAGAGACGTTAGTAACTTAAAGTGCTTTCTTCTGCTCTCTTAGCTCAGTCAAAGAAGCTGGTGGTAACGATCCAATGACTTTAAGCTGATGTGTCAAGGGTAACAATATAAGATAGATGTTCTTGGTCCTCTCCTTTGTGTTGTTTTTAAAAGGATGAAGATTCTGCAAACTATACTGAGAGAAAACAGGAGGTTTTTAAGGTTGCTTGTGCAACTTTAACATGGGACTCGGCATGTAAGACTTTAATAGAGAAGTGAAAATCTGTATCAGACTTCTGCCTGTTTTGTTACAGAATCAAAGTGTATGTAATGTAAGAAAAGAAAGACATTTGCCTCTGGACACTGAAATGAGTTTTAGCCCTGTTTCTGTCCTAACATCGCCTATGAACTTTCTGAAAGCAGTTAAGTAAAGCTCTTGTCCCACTGTGTAGTCTTCAGTGTTTGACTTGAGAGCCTGTCTGATCTGCAGAAGTGATAAACTACTTTGAAAAGCTAATATCTAGGAGGTGTATTCTTTAAGAAAAAACAAAGTGCAGCTAAGGCTATGCTCTTCCTAAGCTGTGGTCTTTCAATCAGTATATACTGGTTAGTGTCTTCTGTCTTCAAAATCTGAACAATGCTGAAAGCCCATGGGGGTTGAGGCAGAGGCCTTCAATCTTTGGAAGAAGTTTACAATCATGAACACGACTGAAAAAGACTATGAGAGAGTGAGCAATTCTAACATGCAGTGGGGGGAAAACTACAAATTGGAAAAATAATGGGATCTGTCTGATCAATGGGCATGGTCTCTTTGAACAATAATTGTAGCAGGGGTCCCATGGGAAAAATAACGAAGCATGGACCCAATGAAGGGCTGTACAAAAAAGCCAGTGTGCAAAGGAGCTGAATGCAAGTGGTATGATAGTTTAAAGCTTGTTGTTTTCTACCTTTTCATTGTAAGTAAACAATATATTGACTTGTTGATGTTTATCATGCGGTTTTGGGCATTCAGGGCTTGCAGGTTCTCTTTTTGTATTCTCTTCATGTACATGTATGCAGACCAAGAGACTACTTACTTTTTCAAATAAGCCTAAAATGTTGCTTGTTTAACCAATGCATTTTTACATCATGATAATTTTTTTCAGGTACAGCAGCAAAAACCAGTTATGCAAAAAATCTTCTGTCATAAAATTAGGAAGATTGTGATTCACAAAAATACCTTCAGTTTCAATGCATTTCCTTTGGAATCTGCACTTTGGGTTTTTATAGTTGTTTATTTTGCTTATCTAGGCAACAGAAGCCGACTGTACTCAGTGTCAGAGAATAAATTAAGTAGTCCTTGAGTGTGTCACTTTTAATCTGGAGAGCATTCTGAAGATATTTTTAATGACTTTGCATTTAGAAATATCAGTGTGATAATCTGTCTAAACTTCTTGGATACTGTTCTTTACAGCTGCATTTATTTAAGGAAACTTATGGTTTAAATTGCAACCTCACTGTATGCAAAATGTATTTCTTAAAGGTCTCCTTATAATTTACACATATAAACATTAATATCTCATTTTATGACATTACTGTTGTCTCATTTAGAATCCTGGAAAAACCTAATTTAATTCAGAAAGACCATCTATTATTTTTATTTAACCAGCAGGCAACTATTTTTAAATTACATTGAAATTTATCTGAGATACACAATTGTCCTATTTAATTCTGTCTTACCCACACACCTGGTGGACTTTGTCACCATTAGCTATCAGCTACAGGGGAGAGGACTTCCTCTGAACTTTGTGTGCCTTTCCCAAATTCTGATCCCCACACACAACATATAAAAGTAGCCTCTGTCACCCTCCTGTTTGTAAAAGACCTGGAAAGAGCTTTAGGAGATTATAAACTGTTATGCCTCTGGAAGTCCCTCGTGTCATGGTTTTACTCTATCTCCTTCCTTTCATTATGTTCACTTCATAATTTCATTCCTTTCATTACATTATCTTTTTGCCTCCTGTTTTACCCCAGTCTCTGATACTCTAATTATCAATACTGTTCATGCACTAGAATTGGCTCCCTTAGAGGACAAGCCAATTTCTAACACGGCAAACCCAGATACCACAACATAAAGGGTTTTACACCTGAACCTGCTGGAAACCATTAGTAACGACAAATGGCAGCACCGTATCTGTCCTCCTTCAAGAGCAACCTTTGTATCTTCAAATTATTACACCCCTATGTCATTGCACAGTCATGTAACAGAAGTGTCATGGTATAATTACATTACTTTGGTAAGCTAGGATGTGGCTTTTTCTTGTTCTTAGCTTTTACCTGAAAAACCACAAGATAAAAATAATAAATAACAACTATGTATCCTGGGCTGCATCAAAAGGAGCGTGACCAGCAAGTCAAAGGAGGTGATCCTGCCCCTCTACTCTGCTCTCATGAGACCTCACCTGGAGTATCGTGTACAGTTCTGGTGTCCTCAACATAAAAAGGGCAGGAACTGTTGGAACAAGTCCAGAGAAGGCCATGAGGATGATCAGGGGACTGGAACATCTCCCATACGAAGACAGGCTGAGAGAGTTGGGGCTGTTCAGCCTGGGGAAGAGAAGACTGCATGGAGACGTCATCGCAGCCTTCCAGTATCTGAAGGGGGCATATAGGCATGCTGGGGAGGGACTCTTAGGGACTCTTAGGGACTCTCTTAGGGACTGTAGTGACAGGACAAGGGGTAACAGGTTCAAACTCAAACAGGGGATGTTTAGATTAGATATAAGGAAGAAATTCTTTCCTGTGAGGGTGGTGAGGCACTGGAGTGGATTTCCCAAGGAAGTTGTGAGTGCTCCATCCCTGGCAGTATTCAAGGCCAGGTTGGACAAAGCCCTGGGTGGCATGGTTTAGTGTGGGGTGTCCCTGGTTATTGCAGAGGGATTGGAACTTGATGATAAGGTCCTTTCCTACCCTAACTATTCTATGATTCTATGTCCTGGTGCCACAAGGGTTACTAGCCTGGAGGAGAATATCAGAGAGAGCATTACAGGCTCAGGCCAAAGATGCCTTTGGCCCTGGGTCATGGCTCCACTGGTAAAGTGCAGGTGCTAAGACTGGAACTGTTTGCAGTGATGTCTGTGGTCAAGTTTGCAGGGTCTCCTTGGGAAGCACACAGATTAGGCTGTGGCTCAAACCTGGAGAACCTGTTGTCTTCAGCTCTTGTGATGACTATGAAACTATGAGTAAAATGAGTCGCTAATGATAAACTGTGCTTTCCTAGAACATCATCTCATTCCAGCTATTGTCCTTTAAGCAATTGTCAGTATGGCTACCTTTATGTCTTTTACTAGCTCTGCCAAATAAAAGGATGGTAAAAGCTAAGAGCCAGAAAAGTGTTCCAAGTGTATGGTTTGTATGGTTGTGCAAAAGTGTACAAATGAAGAGCAGGCAGCACTTTGCTCAGGAACTTTCCTTATCAAGAACATTTTCTCCTGACTTTTCAGAACTACCTAGCTATGTGGCAATTTTCCATGAATTTTTTTCCATAAACTTAGTATCGAATTGTGTATTTGTTCTAGAGGATGCAAGGTCTGAGCAGATGCATACACAGACATCTACAGCAGTTGGTTTGGTGGCCAGGTTTCTTTTGCTGGAGTGCTACATAGACAATTTCAATGTAGCTTAAGGTTCCTATTCTAGAAATGTAATATTTTCTTTTTCTACATGAAGATTAAATTCTAGATGTCTACTCCTTCCATGTGAAAAATGATGTATACCTCTGCAGATATATCTTAAATTGGAATGGGATTCCTCCTTTCCCTTAAGTGGCTGCTATGTTAATTTGCACATTGGCCTCTTCTGGCAAATTTTAACTAAGGTACTACACTTCCTACCCCTTTGGCTTCTTACGTGCTGCTGAACATCGGCTTGCCATGCCTGCCTGCTCTTACACTCTTACTGATGCATTTGGTTTTGTAAAGAAGTAACCACAGGGCAAGCAAGGTCAAAACTGTCACTGCTCCAAATGAGAAACAGAATTTCAAATCAAGGGGGAGATTAACCTGCGACGCTGTCCTTTGAAAAGCAGCACTGGTTTTCAGTAATAGAAATCACATCTGTAGCTGTCTGAAGTAAGAAAATAATTATTACAAAGATATTAATAAGAGCACTTCTGAAATGTGCATGCATTTGGACTGAGATGTTTAAAGTGTGTTTCAAGTTGATCTTAATTATGGCTCTAAACTTGTAAGATGATGAAAAATAGTATTTTTCTTTAGGAGTGGGTGGTGTTATCTATTAACATAAGTTCGAAGTCACACAGTAACATTTAAAGTCTATTTATAAGTAAAAGACTAACAAGCAGATGAGCAAATAAATATAGGTCAGAGAGGGGAATTAAAGAGAATGGTAACAATAACACCTGTGGCCAAATGGGCTGGAAAGTCATCAATGCTACCGGTAGAAAAGGATCAGAAAAATAACTTGGTGTCTAACTAAACTCTGCATTCTTGCAACAGAACAAAGTACCAAACATTAGGACCGTGTTTTATAGCACTGTGGACTCCCTGAGAAGCTTTGTGTTCCAGAGGCTGACATAGGGTACTTAATATTCAAATATTCAAATTCACTTATCCTTGATAAAGCTTTCAAGGCATACCTGGCTGAACTGTAAAAAGCCCATCTGGTCAAGTGCTGTTCTAGTATGCAGATGCTGACTCACAAACCACCATTGATTGTTTCCATAAACCACAATTTAACTGTCAAGACTTAATTAAGAAATGCTTCAGAGCCATTGGAATAAACAGGATAGTCAGGGCAGGTCGAAGGTGATCCTGCCCCTCTGCTCTGCTCTCATGAGACCTCACCTGGAGCACTGTGTGCAGTTCTGGTGTCCTCAACATAAAAAGGACATGGAGCTGTTGGAACAAGTCCAGAGGAGGGCCATGAGGATGATTGGGGGACTGGAGCATCTCCCACATGAAGATAGGCTGAGAGAGTTGGGGCTGTTCAGGTGTGTGGAGACCTCATAGCAGCCTTCCAGTATCTGCAGTGGGCCTATGGGGATGCTGGGGAGGGATTCCTCATTAGGGACTGTAGTGACAGGACAAGGGGTAACGGGTTCAAACTTAAACAGGAGAGGTTTAGATTGGATCTAAGGAAGAAATTCTTCCCTGTGAGGGTGGTGAGGTGCTGGAATGGATTGTCCAAGGAAGTTGTGAGTGCTCCATCCCTGGCAGTGTTCAAGACCANTTAAACAGGAGAGGTTTAGATTGGATCTAAGGAAGAAATTCTTCCCTGTGAGGGTGGTGAGGTGCTGGAATGGATTGTCCAAGGAAGTTGTGAGTGCTCCATCCCTGGCAGTGTTCAAGACCAGGCTGGACAGAGCCTTGGGTGGCATGGTTTAGTGTGAGGTGTCCCTGCTTATGGCAGGGGGGTTGGAACTTGATGATCTTAACATCCTTTCCAACCCTAACTGTTCTGTGATTCTATAAGTTGGCTGTGTGACATGGCAAAGGCTTAAAAACTTGTGCACTGATGGAGTTGTCGTCCCAGCAGTGAACAGGAGCAGGGTTGCTTAAAAAGCCACCAAACTCCAAAGCATCCACCTTCACATACTGCACAAGATAGTTTTACACCATTCTCATCATTGTCAGCCATATTACAGAGATGTTTTTTGATTGTATCAACCTGCATGTTGCAGTCTTGAAAATCCTTGGAAAAGGACACATTTTATGGGACTATGAAATCACTATTTTCATGTGAACTTTTCTGCTATTATACAAAGATTATTACATTCTGTGAAAATACATAACAGGCTTAATCTGAAATAGTATGTGTTTTTTCTTGTACAGGCAATCTGCTTGGCAGGCAGCAGGAGATAAAGAGAATGTTTATTTTTAGATTGTAGTGATTTAAGGTAACATTTGTATAAATGTGCATACACATATAAGTATTATTTTAAAACCCAAAAAACCTACTAAAGCTGACATAAATGTCAGTTTTGAAAACCATTGAAGCCTAAAGGACAACTAGACATTGCTCATGGACAAAACTAATATAAATCAAGAAATATTTCTTCTGTTAACCTTGTGTTAATACAGTAAATACTGGTAAGTTCTATCTCTGAATATAATGAGGATGGTGCATTATCTGTTTCAGTGATGCAAAGTTAATTTTAGCTGTCAGAAGACTGGAGCCAAAGACCTGTAAAAGAATATCTTCCCTGAGTGAAATCTAAAGGGACATTTGAATTTGTCTCTGTTCCATTATTTCTTTATAATTCTTTAGAAGCAAATAATGAATTAGTGTAAGTGCTGATATTTTGATCAGGTCCTACAACTTCTGAAAGTTTTTTTATGAAAGTGGGTTGTTTTTTTTTTTTGTTATTTTAAAGTATAACTAAATAGTTTTTGTTTGGTTTTTATTTTCGGTGTGAAGATAGATCAAGCAAGAGTCTTCAAAATTCAAGATACTTTATGTAGAATTGGTACAGGTGTGACAGAATTGTTTATGTATTTTAAGTGTAATTTTTAGGGTTGTAACTGTATTGGCTGGTCCCAGATGCTTATCACAGGGGAGAAGAATCTAAGCTGGATAAAGTTTATGGATTTTAATTTCCCCTATTAAAGTGATTATTTGAAGGTAAGACATTTCATTTAGAACTGTTTAAAGATGAAATGTGCAGGCAAAACCCTCTCTTGCAGAGTTTTCATTTGATATAAAGCATATTCAGTTTATGAGTTATTAAAGCTGCAGCACTCATTGCCATAGGATGCTGAACCATAGATTGAAAATGGATGTTAGCAAATTCATGGATAAAGATCCACACTTTTGAACATGGTGACTTTACATGCAAACTCCCTCTCAGGAACTTCTAAGCCATTTTGAGTAAGATTGATGTGACCGTGTTTAGAGGCTTCTGCACCCGTACCAGCATGTTGTTTTGTGCCTTACTGAAAAAGAACTTGTGTAGTGACATGGAATATTCCTGTTGGTTCATAGCAGAGAAATATAAAGGACTTGACAGGGACAATGTTCTATTTAGTGTCATGGGATTCTTGTATTCAAGCTGGAAAGCTTTTGCCAGGTGGTTAATTGACTAAAAGAATGCTTCTAGCCCTGGAGAACTAGGCTGGAAAGTTTTCTTTCTCTCATCGACTTGTTCCACAACAAAGAAATGATGTGTCTTGGGATGGTGAGAGACTGAATCCAGCAGCATTGTCTTAACTGTGAAAATGTAAAGCACAGTTGCTATCAAGAACTCAAAACTATCATCTGCAAGTTGTAATCACACAACTGTGACAAAAGTAACAGCTTCCCATTTAGTGAAGGTTTCTGTGCTGTGGCTAGCCAGAGGCCTCAGTCATTTCCATCAGCATCATCATCTGTTTCACTTGCTTCTGCTTTAAGCTTTGCCTTCCTTCAGTTGAGAATAACTGAGAGTTCTGCTGTACCAAAGCTCATACTACAGAGGTATAAATGCTGTCACTTAACAGGAGTCATTTTGTGCATACATCTCATGAGTGAATAGCTGAATGACAGATACAAGAGACAGCAAGCTAGCCCAGCACTTCAAAGTACAAAAAGCCTCTAGTTAGCTTGACTTAGGTTTTCTTCTATATGCCTTAGGTTTTCTTACTTAGATCATAAAATAAGCTCAGGAACATGGGTACTTATCTATTTCACACTAAATTATGACCTTCCCTTCTGTAGGATAAATTGCTAAACTTTGCCACTAGTTCTTTCTACCACTGAAGTATTTAAGATGCTGAGAAATGTTCTTCCAATATTTTGCAGGTCAGAAGGCTAATTTGTTTTAAGCATTCATGGGTATACTCTGTGCTTCTCCTAGGCTGTGTACCTATGATTACAACACAAGTGACTGTAATCCAGCCACCCAGAACTGGCAACATCAGCAAAGTGCCAAATCCCCAACACAAACTCTCACTTGGCCTTGCTCTCCTCTTCCAGAGGTTACAAATGAAATGTAGGCAGCACAGGGGTTTTGGGTTTTGTTTTCCTCTCTGCCTTCAAATAGGGATGGAAGCTGTTGAAGGTGCAAAGCTGTCATTTTTGACTGAAAAATGTTATTTCTATCTCATGGTAATTGTCTTTCAAAGTCTAGGCAGCATAGATTATATGCGAGGACTAGTAGTTAATTTTCTACAGGGACAATTTGCTAACAACTTTAGAAGGAACTTCCCCTTTCCTACATGCCCCTGTATCTCTACTCAATCTGTTGCAGCAACTGGAAAAAATCCTTTAGAACTACAAGTGCAGAAAGTGTGGAACTACAAGGGAAAGCTGGAAAGGTTGAAAAACATGTATCACTCTAGAAACTGAAGTCCCACAGTGCTGGTCAGGGCTTTGGAGTAAGGTGAAAAAGTGAAACCACTCAAACATGGACAGTGTTCAGTTTTAATAATGCTTATCACACCAACAACCACTGATGTTTTCTGGTATTGTAGTTTAATGCAGATGCAGGCTGAAGCCATAGCTTGCTGTCAGCAAAGAGGTCTGTGCTGGCCTACCTGCTTTTCAGAGTGAAGTGAGGTTGGTTGTAGAGAAGATATTTCCAAAGTGTTTGAAGCCACACTATTTGACCTGCTTCAAGTCATTATGTATGACCCAAAGACGGCTGAGTACAGGAACATAATCATGTTACGTGTAGAATAAATCAGTTGCTTATGGAAATATTTTTAAGGATGCAAGTTTACAACTGAAGGTGCATTTGATGGAAGGCAGGTGCAAACTCTTAAATCCCTACATATGCAGACTTCAGTTGCCTGGCATAACTTCAGTTTTTGAATTACTTTAGTTAAGCTGTTGCAATTTGTCTAGCTAAGCAGGACCACAATTATTTTCAAAACCAGTTTTTCCTAAACCTTCATTTTGCCTATTTATACTGAAAGCTCTTTAGCAAATGGACCATTTACTATTGTGTGTTTGTTCAGTACAAGATGGGTTTCTAGGCACTACTGCAATAACGCAATTATGAACAAATAACCACTTCAGGATAATTATATACAGACTTTCATGTTCATGCTTTTGTGCCTCAGATACAGCCACGGCATATAATGTAATGCAGCAATTAATTATGCTACTGTTTGTAGTCACTAAGTTACAGGGGCATACTGAGGGTCCTGTCCTATGTATGACATATGTCCGTAGCCTCCAACTCATGCAACTGCATTATCCTTTTGAAACACAAATTTCAGATGTTGAAGGTTAGGGCTTATGTTTGTGTGTCTTAAAAGCAATGAGGGAGAAAACTAACAAAAAGTCCAGAAATGGCAACATCTCTGTGCTTGTGAGCAAGAGCAGCAAACCTGTCAAGTCTTGCCCTTTCTTCTTATGGGACAGTTCAAAATCCATCTTCCTGAGTCAGCATCTGGCCACCAGTGTTGTTGCAAAAAGTCAGGTTTTGTTATTTTAAACACTAGGCTGCGTCCTCACCAGGTTTCTCAGCTGCCTCCTTACTTTATGTAATAGATCAGTGCAGTAAAGCTGAGTATTAAACTCTACAAATAATTTTATGGAGACAATGACCAAGATAACTGAAGACCTAAAGTTCAAATATGGGCTTAATGTCTCCTTCTGGTCAAAACTAGCAGTTTTTTATTTTAGGGTTTTTTTTTTTTTAAAGTTATAATATCAAAATGTAAGCTGCTTTTTGATACTATTTTTCTGAATTATATTTATGAAAGCATTTTCTGAGTTTGGCTTTTTTTTCCTATCCCGTTGCCAGTGTTTTACATACAGCTAAAGGGATAATGTGTGTGTTTGTCCAGCTTAGTAGTATATGTGTTTGTAATTTTAAAACAAATCTGGTTCCAAAGTGAAGGAAATACTATACTCACAATTGACCTCAGAGAACTGGACAGAGAGAACTGTTTGCATGGTCCAGTAAATAAGTTCATTTGTGATCTTACCAACTACAGAATTAAATTTCCATTTCCAGCTTGGTGCAGGGATAGGCAAGAGAACTGATTGAGACTATCTGAAAATTTCCATTGCATTCTCTACAGTTCTCTACTCTCTAAGCTAACTTTAACCAGCTGGTTGACATTTTCAGTCTGCCTTAGGGCATACTTTTAAGAGTGGGAAAACATTTCCAGGAATATATTTTAGAAAAATTTTCCAGGAGCCATTTTTCCAGAGGCAGATATAGAAAATTTAAGTCGTTTTGCCAATGTAAAACATCTGTGAATATTTTTCTTGAGAAATTCTAGCAGACTTTTATGACCTTGAGATTTGACATGGGACAAACTTGCTGGTGAAAAGCATGGCCTTGACATTTTTGTGGATACTCAGTTACATTTAAGTTAGTGAAAAAACAATAAAACCCACACTGCATACAGGCTTGGTATGGACTGTATCGATTTTTTTACAACTACGTTCTGCAAAGAAATACCAGTGCTAATTTCCTATTTACTCATAGGAAAAATCCACATAGTGTATTTTTATCCCATTTCCAGACCACTGATGGACTCTTAGGTGTTCCATTATTGAGTGTGGCTCTGAAGTATCCTGCTATGTCAGCCATCAATTTATTAGCAGATTAATGTTTGTGAGCTGCTCTGGGTTATAGGCGTATCAAGAAATCTTGTATTTCAAATAAGTAGTATTTTCAACTGGCTGTCTTGCATTTTTCCTCTATAGAGATACTGAGAAATTTCTAATGATAGACCCAATTAAAAATCAACACACTCTTTCAGGACAACACTTGCATGCAAGCTTTGATTTTTATGGGCTATAGCCCTTAGCTGTCACAAGACAGGGCTTACAATGACAGAGACCTTCTCAAAAACTCTGCAGCAAGGTCTCCTACAGCATGCAACAGCTATCACCCAGAAGAACGCATGGAAATTACTACTTATCATAGTAAAGTTTACCAATTTTTCTTGAACAGATCATACTCCATGCTCCCCTGCACTAGGGAGATTGCAAAAAGTATTTGCATATGTTGATTTACTCTATGAATTAATTATGATTTTTTTCCTTTTTTTTCTTCACTATTTTACTGGTAAACTCCCATTCTCCCTGGAGTTATGCACTCCTCCTAACTGAGAATGTTTCATGCACCTCTTTATTTGTATAAAGCAAAATGAAATTCTCCAGTTTTGAGTTTTACAGCTACTGTCAGTGGGATTCATCTCCCCTGCTTTTAGGTGTCTGTCTAAGGTAAAAGCAACATGATGCTTTCACCTGTGCTAGACAGATACTCTTCAACAGCCTGGGAACTATTTGTGGTCAAAGGAGTGAAGCAAATGTGGGGGTGAGATTCTGATATCCTATTTAGACCACGTTATGAGGCCACCATATGACAGGCACCTTACAAGTGGCTGTATCTCTCATTACTGCAAGAGGAAGCCTGGAGTGATTGGTTCAGGTAAAGATGTCTATCTTTGGTCAGATGAATCCAACCCTAAATTTGCATGCAGTAAGTGTTTAAGCTTTGACTGAGAACAATTAGGGACGTATGACAGTGTTCTGGTTGGAAATTTATGTTACTGAGATAGTCCGCAGGAATGTATTCCAATACAACGTTGTCCTGATGCTTAGTCCTGATTTTGGAAAGGGAAAGAGATACTACTTCCCTGAAGTAGAACGTAGCACAACAGGAAAAACTTCATTACTATATCTTAGGTCCAGAATAAAATCCCAAATTTGAGTGTTTATCTACTGAGCCTTTCAAAAGAGAATCTGCTGAGCCTTGCTACATCAACCCTATCTGCAATAACAGAGCTCAGTTTAATTCAGTTAAACATGCTTAGGTGATGACAATACTGTGTTCAAAACAGGCCACATGAAAAAAAATCATAGTTACTGTTATTTTTGAAAACACATTATAAAAGTCTGAACAGTTTTCCCTGATTTTTATAAATGCACATATTTTACTGAAATAGCAGTAACTTTTCACCCTTTAGCTCATGTAAATGACCGTATTCATTTGTAACTAAAATTGTCCTCCCCAGAGCACACTGTCTTCAGTAGAATTATAACTTGCATGATTTTAGACGATAGGCTACTGCAACTATAACCTAAAAAAGTAACATATTTCTTGCAATACATGATAAAAGTAGCACTTGGCAAAGGTCAGCTTTGCAGATATATCATAGAAATTTTATTAAGTACAATATTCTGATAGGTCTCCTTCTTCTGCTTCAATGTCTGCACCAATTATCTGGAATTTCTGGTTGAAGTGCAGCATCTCAGTGAATTTGTTAACTTTAAGTTGGAAGGTTCCAGTATAATTAAAACAACCTCAAAGTCAAATTTAGCAGGCAGAAATTTTGATAAAACTCTACTGTATGAAAGTAAACCAATTTTTAAGTTATCTGTCCTTCTGAATGTAGCCAAGGCTGCTAAGATTTGAGTGAATGTCAGGGAAAGTATGAAATATTTGAACAAAAGCCCTGCTAAAGCCAATATTTTACATTAACGAGGTCAAATACTATGCCAAAATGAAACCCTTCTGCAAGTAAGGCCTATCTTGCATTTCAGTTTTCATTTTAAACGCTAACTTTTGTCTATCATGATGACTTCTTGTTAAGCTGTCAAAAGGTTAGGTCAGTGCATGTGTTAAAACTGTGTGGTGCAGATATCAGAGAAGAAACCAGATAGTCAAGTTGGAATGAACTCTAGTTCAGTGCTGAGATAAAATATATACCTACCAGGATTATTGCTATCTACAAACTCCAGCAATTACTTTAGTTGAGCCACCTACAAATAGGGAAGTGCTAATATTTACATGGTGACTTTCTATATGAACATAAGTGTTGCTAGCTTTTGGTTGTCAGTCCTCTATAAAACAGAAAGATGAACAGCAGCAAGTAATAGTGGTCAAATACAACTAATAGTAAAATAAAAGTTGCATATTACATATGAATTGGTTACACAGTGGGATGACACCTCTGTCTTACTGGAGGTGCTTGTGTAGAGAATCTAAGTACTTTACAACCTTGAGGTCTCAGAGCATACTTGCTCTCTTTACATGGGAAGCAATTATGTGAACTTGATAGGCTAGCACTTAAAATCTCCATTATATTCCTGTTTTGGACGGTCTAAGAGTGTCATCTTGTGTAGTTTACAAGGTTCTGTGAGCCTAGATGCTTTTCTGATTTTACGCATTATCCCAGATTTCAGCCTTACAGGGATCACTGCCACATCTGCCACATTACAAAGGTCTCTGGATCGAAGTAGCTGCCAGGAGATTGAGCAGTGCAGAACACATCAACTCTGCAGAGCTGAGGGTTGAGTTCTATGGAGCACTGGAGGGGTTAAACTCCATGGCATATTCTCAGCTCATGTACAGGTGACCTTGTATCATGTGAGCTTGTTGGTCAGCATGAGCCTGCAGGACACTCTAACCACTATTGAGTAAACTTCAGGATTTTCAGTAACCTACAGTCAGCTGTGCTGTATTGAGTGCAGAAAGAAACCCTACAAGATCCAACACTAGAAGTAAAACCAAATATAATTTGGGCAGCTTAGTGTCTGATGTGTGTCCTAGCGAAGGCATTATGTAGTGTGAATTCTGATAAACAACCCTTAGTCTAAGCAGTATTTGAGTAGTACCCTGTAAGATCACAAAGGAAGAAAGTTTGGAATACAGTCAAAGACAAAAAGATGGTAAATATTTATGTGGCTTACAAAAGAGTGAGTGGCATAATATAAGACAACCAGATGTTGAAAGATGCTAGTGTTTAATGCATTGGAGAAAAGATGCAAGAGTACCTTGCCCTTTTAGAAAGCTGCTGAGGCAATGTATTCCAAGGGCAGAGACGTCACAGCTAAGTGCTGTCCACTGAACTAGCTTCAGTCTCAACCTTATTGAGGTATAAGAAATATGTGAATAGTCTAAAATATGCTGGCAATTTAAATGATAAATGCTGGTAAGTACTTTTTTCCTTCCTGCCTAAGCTTTACTCAAAGTCTTCCATTAAAATATATGATTGAGTATCTAGACAGTTGCATTTTGATTTGCAACTATTGCTAAAACAATGTATCTTTCAGATAAGTCTTTCAAGCATTACTTTTAATAATAATGCTTTAAATTAAAAGACTGCTTCTATCAGAATAGTGAAGCAAGATAGCCAAGAAAATAGCTCTGTGCCTGAACACAGCAATTCATTAAAGTTAGAAAATCCATGAAACAGTGATGATAATGAGAAAAGTATTGAGCCTCAAAGTCGACAATACTGAAAGCAGAGGCTGCATTTAGGGCTTACTGCAAGGGAGGGGAGCTTCTCTCTTTTCAGAAATTTTCTTCTTTTTTTTAAAATTCTTTCAAATCAAAGAAAATTTTGGCAACTGAATTACCTTTCCATTGCCATCGGTATATGGGATTTTACTGCCACAAATACCACACCTGATAGTGCTATAAGGAATAATCTTTTATTTTACCCATGTAAGCCTTAGTATTAATGATTTCCCTTCTTCCAATACTGAGAAACATACAACTATTTAATAATGACGAACACCACTCCTTGAAAAAGGCAATTTAATATAATCAAGTACTCTGTTTTCTAATTTCCCTCCTGTTTTTTTATTTAAGTTGCATATAGCTACTTATCTTTATCTTAGGAGTCTTTATAAAGTCTTTATAAAGCCTTTATTTTATTTTTTTTAAATACTGAAAAAGTGCTGTTTTCCTCATTAAAATATCTTGCCTTCCCCAGAATAGAAGTGACTCGCATAACAAGCACTGAGACACATGCTTGCCTTTCAGTTGCATTTGCTTTTCCTCTTTTGCTTATGTTATTTCTTCAGCAAGTCAAGGCAGTATTAAACAAAAAGTGCACTAACATAACAGCAGAATTCATAGTTCTCTGCATCCCTGCCTTTCTGCTGAGCTGTGCTGCAGCTCTTGACAGACTGTAGGAAGTCGGGAATACAGAGAGGGTTTACAGGAGAACCTGACACTACACACATCCAGCATGAGACAAAGTTTATAAATCTGATACTTGGCTCCATTGACTCCTTTGCCTATGCAGAGACAAAAGGTTTTGCCTGGGACAGAGCAACCCTTTGCTGCTGGAGCACAGATGGTATGAAAGTGCTTTATATGACACAAACTATTACAAAATGTTTGGTGTGCTGTCAAGACCTGTTTTCTTTAAGCTGCCAGTCTGTCATTATCTTTTAGAAACCAGCGTACAGCCAGCAAAACCATTTCCATCAAAGAAATAAGGAGGAAAAAAAAGCCCTGATTATACTTCCTTTTCATTTTCTCCTACCAAGCAATTTCCCTCTATAATGTCACCACAGGTATTACAGTGGAACTATGAATAGCCAAAATTTCTCTTGTACTAGATAAAAACCAGCAAATAGTAAGAATGAATGTAGGTTTTAAAAATGACAAGAGAAAAGGAAAGGCAAACTTTCTTCACACCTGACTCTGCTGAACTTCTCAGATACAGCATAAAACTCCCCTTTCTCTATATTACAGGCACAGCCATGCTGAGAGGCATTAACTCCCTACCTGCATCTGATACAGATGCTGCTAATTTTCATAGCTGAACCCAGTATGGACTAGGGCACTTGTTTCATGCAGTCTAGCTCGCAACTTTCAGGCTGAAACTCTGCTGGAGACAGACAGTATCATCTACCCTGCTGTTTCCCTGAAGACCTGACTGTTCTGCCTTGCTATATAAGTCTCGTTACAGATATGCAATGAATTTCTCCTGATTTACAATGAAATCTTTAGTCCCCCTTTTAGAAGCTGAATTAGGCAGCAATGGGCTGAGGTCATAGACCAGAAGAACTCCCACTGAACTGCAACCTCCACTACCTGGTTCATTCATCCTCTAACATGGCAGTTGGAGGAATTCGTGACCAAGGTAAAATCCAACTTAGAAGTATAAAATTGTACAAGTTTGGGAATTTGTCTTTCTGTATGCATTCCTCATGGCAGCAGAATGAAACTGGCCTGTCTTCTGACTTATTTTTCACTAAAATCTGTATGTTTCATTAAGGTTAGCATGAATCAATTAGATGACTTTATTTTGGTCAGTTTTACAATTATGCAGTGACACTTTTTAATTGTTCTGTTATTCCAAGCAGAGTAACCTTTTCTTTGCCTTTCACTGTGAGAGAGACTTTTAAAGCACACCTCGCCAAATCTTTCAGTCACCAGGAATGCAGACATGATCCTGGGTTGGCAGGACTTGGAACTTGTGTAGATATAGGCAGAGTAAGGAGTGCTGAACACAGGAAAACATCAGCCATGAGTCTGTTTCTTCTTCTAGCCAAAAAATAATGAGGTTAAATACCCCAGAAAGAATATCCTTGAATGCCAAATGGTGGCACATTGCTCTAGTCTCTCTCAGCGTGTGCAATTTTCAGGTCCACTTACGAGCAATCATACTTCATGTGAGCTTGCTCAGGCAATTGACTGCTGAAGATTTTAATTTGTTTCTTATTACTTTATTATCCAGGTGTCTCGATATTAAATGTTGATTTTACCTCTTGATACTATTGCAAGACATTTCACCCTTCTGTTTTTAAATGTTTTTGTATTCAAACCAGTTGTAAGGTCTTTATGAAATGTTATCAATGAGCTGTTGTATTTGAATCGCTATGGGAAACAGTGTTTTGGGGATTTCATTTTTGTTGTTGTTAAGAGTCTACAGTTATGTGCTATGGGAAAAGTCACTCTGAAAAACTGCACACAGCAAAACCAGAAATAAAACCAAGCATGCAGTGGCATGAGATGGCCACAGGCCAACACAAAATCAAGAAAAATCTTCTCACAAAATATCTCTGTGATGAGCTAACATCAAAAGATTTTAGGTTCAGCTTGGCACTGAGAAATTTGCTTAAGCAAAGTAATGAGTGCTGCTGTGCTTTTCATCTTCAAAATGTCTTACAAAGGTTAAGTCTTTAAGATATATGTGTGAAATGAAGCATTATATTGCCACCATTGGGTTTTTCCCCTTAGTTGAAGTAGATGTTGAGTATTTAAATGTCCAATGCCATGGAGAAGGTCAGTCAGATCTAGGACTGCAGACTAAGCTTCTCCTGCAGTGCCTGAACTTCTCAGACTGTGCTAGACATTCTGCATTTATTCAGTCATCCCTCCATTGACCACTGCCCTCATTTTCTGAAGCTGATGGTCCTCTTTGACATCTTTTCCCTGGCTGGTCTGTAGCCTCTCATTGCACTGTGTGTAGATTGCTCTGTTAAGCCTGCAGTAACCTCATAGGTCAACCTTCAACTGGCTATGTTTGCTTGCTCTGCTACTTTAGCTTTTTCTTTCTTCTTGCACTACTTTAAGCAAAGGTCAATCTTGTAGAGCTCAGTAAAACTCTCCATTCCACATGCTTTGCAGAACCTGTATGAAAGACCCAACTAAATGAATTTGATCATCCCTTACAAACACAAGTGCAGAATCTTTGTGTATGAGGGTAGGAAGCAACTCACCATCTCCTGTGTTTGGAATAGTCTTGGAAAAGCTGCCTCTGTGCCAGGAAGTCTAGGGACTGGACTGGAAGTAGGAATTAAATATCCCTTAGTAATACCGGATACTGCCAAAAACCTGAGAGAAAGTGAAAAAACATCAATGTAGACTCTGTAAGTGGCAATGAAAGATCTTTGCTTCAGGGGAAGGAAAATAGTTTCAGAAGGCTAAATTGTAATTTGCAGGATGTCTTCAACTGGGAAGGATTCTTTAAAAGCTTCAACGCCGATGTCAGGAAAACTCCACAGAGTTTGTGTAAAAGGACATCTGGTAATGTCTGAAATGTGTTGTAACAGGCTAACGACCAGCAAAAAACTTGCCAGACTTGATAATTTGAAATTGGCTTTACTTAAGTAACTCAAGAAATTGGAAAAACTGACCTGGCCTTTCCTGAAGATAAATGGTCAGTAAAAGGAAATGAAGGAGGAAACCTTTGCTGTTTAGTGAAGCCAGTAGTTTTTAGTGTATCTTATGCTTTTAGCGCTTGGGCACAACTCTGAAGTACTAATAGTTAATTTCCATTGACTGCAGTGGGAGCCCAGGGTACTTGGCATTTTTCGGTATTAGGCCTCATGTTATTAAGCTAAGAACATAAATATGCCAGAGTATGTGCTGTTTGAACCGCAAGGCATTGCTTCTTGCGTTATCAAAAATACTAAGGTCAGTTAGTAATCTCAGTAAGCAACTACCTAAAGAAGAAATACACTGCAAAAGAGTGTGGCCTGTAACAAGAAGAAACACAGCATTCTATCAAGAATAGGCTTATTTAATTTTAAGCATAAAATATTTAAGTGGCTAATGTGCTTAAAACCTAAAAAATCAGATATCAAAAGCAGTTCTTGTTTCAAAAGGGAAGAGCAGTCAGTAAGAAGGGTTAACAACAAGAGGATCAAGTGACTAAATAAGGTACAATCATTGATTTCCTGGAAAAAAAAGATGAAACTTAATATTTTTGCTTACTGAATAACTGGTAATTATTACTGAATAACATTACTGAATAACATGGTAATTATTCTAGAATATAATTGTACTAACAATTGACTGTGATCTGGTACCAAATGAGCTCTTACAGCTCAAAGTACACTGGGGCAGGTTTTGAGCATTGTTACAGACTTACTCGACATTACAGCCTAGGCTAGGGTAGTCAGTGATGTGGTTTCTTGAGGCTGTCAGTGCAACTTTGGGAGGAAGTCCATGTTTCATTACCGCTAAAGAAAGGGCAATAGACTCCCTGCCAGGGAGGCACCCAGCAAATCACAAGTTGTACCATCAGTCATGCACATGTTGAAAAACCATGGAAAAGCAGAAGCTCTCAGGTACTTTTGTACCTCTGCCACTGCTAGATATAAGACTTACATTTTTCAAAAATTAGTCTTCTGCTCAGTACACAGCACTAATCTTAAAATGGAAATTATTGGCAATAATTATAGAGTATAAATAGTAAAATGACTACCTGTGCTCTTTTCCCTGCTCTCCTTTACAGTGCAGATTTCTCTATCTCCAGGCAAGGTCAGGAAGGACAAAATGTAGAGTGGCCAGCATGACCTACTACAGGAATACACGGTACTCAAGATGTGAATAATGATGTACTTAGCTGTGTCTCGTTTGTATCATCCAACAAATTATCAAGGCAGAGGCAGAGTAGCCCTCTTGTCTGGATTTGCTTGGAAGATATTAGTGTAATTATTGTGTCGATTCTCTTCTCTCAACACATCCTCCAGGTGTGGCAGAACTGTTCTGTGTGAGAATGCAATAGTGCACAACAGCCAGAATAGTTTTAGAGTGATCTTAAAATACTCAAAAGGATTTCCATCTTAAGGGGTGAAAAGATGGGAAACTGGTTTTAGTTCCTGTTTGAGATCTCCTACGTTATGTTTCATTCTAAGGTAAGAAATTGTAGGTATCAGAATGTCTAGGTACCACCTACAGACCTTACAGATTATTTTTGTCTTGAGATCCTTTTCATACGTGCCTTCCTCCTACAGTTTATCCTTTTCCCATCCTCTTTTCCTTCCAGCTTTTGCATCTTCACGTTTTCATTCTCCTCTCAACTGTGTTTGCGGGCACCTTACACTCAGGCCCTTCCTAATTATGTCTTCTAATCCAAAAAGGAATACTCCTGAAATGTGTGTGCATATAGAGTCAAGCATTTCATTGTTGGCACACCATCCAATGATTTCATTCTTGTCTGGATGGGGAGTGAATATCTTCTGAAGGGGATCTGGAGGCTGCCTGGGTACTGGGATAACTATTTGCAACTTGTTATTCAGCTTCTAGTGGTGTCAGGCATTCCTGTGCAGGCAGACTTGCCAGCTGCCTTATGAAGATCTTGTCTGGATGGGAAGAGAGCATGGATGTGGGAGTCCTTGTTGATGGTATAGCACTATGTATGTAGCTGTTTTATCTCCTATTGTTTTCAGCTTAATTGAATTGAAAGTACTCTGGATCTTAGAGGTTCAATGCAGAAACTGAACAAACATCTCCAAGAAGGATCCTCCATAGCCAGCAGGTGAAGTTCATATGGAATTACACTTTCTTTTAGCTTTCTAAGAATATCTGAAAAAATTTGGTAATGTTCAATCAGTAATTGAGACTGGTTTTAGAATAGTGATTTCTATAGACTGAGATCAGAGAGGAAGAAATTACAGAACTGCAGAAATAAGGACTTTTGGAACCATTGCTGAGTGATTTACAACCAGGGTAACTTTTGTTATAGCAGAACATCCCCAGCTAAAGAGAAAAATCAGGAAATTGCTTGAAATCCTATGATCTCACTGTTTTGTTTATGAGGACTTAATACTTCTAAGCATAAACAAACTTCTTTTTACCCAACATAAAATCATTTCACATCTGCTCAAAATCCCAATAATCTCAATTTATGCGTGGCAGCAACTACCTTTTGGAAGGCAGTCCAGCAGAATTAATTGTGGACCTGCCTCTATCTCTGAAGCAGATTTATTCCTTCCATCACTTCTCGAGCCTCAGAGTTCTCCTGCTGTCTGAATGTTTACTGTATCATGTTGAAGTCTGCCAGTAACCAAAAAGAAGAACTGTCAATTCCATCCCTCCTTTTGTAGCAAAGACATTGATATTGTGAGGGCTTTGGTCTTGTGAAAACCAAATTCTTGTGAAACATGTGGAATACAAAGGCAAGTGTTTTTGTTGTTAAAACTAACATATGAAACAATTCCATGGCAAAAGTGACCTTACTGTGTAGACAATGCTAAATAAGACTATTTAAATGGTATCTTGTGCTAAGATAATTATTGGAAAAAAACAGCTTTACACAAATTGGCTATTTTAAAATCTGAACTAGCAGCACAATTTGCTATTGTGCAGAAGAGCTAGGTTCAGAATCACACACAAATCATAGAATCATAGAATAGTTAGGGTTGGAAAGGACCTTAAGATCATCTAGTTCCAACCCCCCCGCCATAAGCAGGGACACCCCACACTAAACCATGTCACTCAAGGCTCTCTCCAACCTGGCCTTGAACACTGCCAGCAATGGAACATTCACAACTTCCCTGGGCAACCCATTCCAGTGCCTCACCACCCTAACAGTCTTTGTCTTCTTAAAAGCCAGCAGGATCTGGAGGTGGTATAAAGGAAATGATGGCCTTACTGCTAAGGCAAACAGAAGTCTATTTGTGATCTTGAGCTCAGTTTGCGTTTCCTGGGGGAAAGGTATTAGAAGTAGATAATACTTCCCAGAATGGCTTGATGTCCATAGTTGGATGAAAATTCTCATTATTTCAAATTTACAAGGGGTGCATCAGATGTGCCAGAAAACGATGGATCAGTAAAGCCCTATAAGTCCCACACACGTATGGAGTATAGATGTTCAAAACAACTTACAAAACAGCTTTCCAGGAGAAGAAAAAGTCCACAATAATGACAGCACACTGACAGTGCAATAAAGAGGAATTTGTTACTCTGACTGCAGGGGTTGACAATGACCAGAGGGCAGATGCATAAAATAGAAAGGAAGAGCCTATGCTCAAATGTCAAAAAAATCTCCTTGCCACAAATGAAAGAAAAGAAATATGTTCAAAATATATGTATTCTATATAGGCATAATAATAATAGAAAGGCTAATTTATCTGAGTACAGTAAATATTCCTGAGCTTGAAGCTGAGGATGTAGCATTACATAATATAATCTGTGTATAAATAAACAATTCATTTTAAATTTTCATTGCCATGAAATAAAAAGAAGCCTTTGACATTTAATGGACAAGAAGGCAGCAACAAAGATGAAAATGAACAGCAAGTGGAGGGTTAAAAATGTAGGATTGTCTGTGTGAATAATATATGTTGACAATTTTTAAGCTACTCTTTGATTGCAGAAGCAAATCTGATTGTTATAATGACTTCTTTTATTACCTAAAGAGGATAGTATCTACTCACAAGTATAACTACTTCAGTATGAAATTAATTTTGCAGACATAAATTGAAGCCTCAAACAAGATCTCAAGCCCACAAGGAGCAGCAATAAATTGAAAGCCAGTTGTTTTTCTGAAGTTATGCAGCTCTAAACAAACCTTTCTGTTCAGTCTGTATGCTTTTTTAGTTTGTCCTTCTTTTCTATTGAATGTTTTTGTAAGGAAGAAGAATTTTTGTTTTAAATTTTTCTTCCCCTGATTTTTCCCATATGAAGTTACAATGCTCTGATAGCTTGTATGAAGAACATTAGAATGCATTATCACTAACTGCAGATGAGGATTTAAAGGAGGGATGGGCAAGAGAAGCAGAAACATGAGATTGCCCTACCTGTCTTGATTCAGACTGTGTGGATGCTTTGTGTCTACCTCTGCTGCTCCAGGAAGTTAGCCTGTCTTCCACATCTGTCTTCATCTTGTGGCAAGGGAAATTGTTTTTCATTGAACATGATAAAAGACTAAGTTTTCTGCTGAAAGACTGTTTCCTTTATTTGACATTGGTCCTAAAGATCTGTTTCTACATAAAGTTAATTGTTTCAAAAAAGCACAAGAGAAGGAGAGATTGCAAAGAGGAATCACTTTTAAACTCCAGCAATAGCCAGATTGCAATTGTGGGATTGTATCTTCCTCCTCAACAGATCTTTTGTTGTTTCTATTAGACTGCAAGCTTCTGACTACTGTATTGTATCCTCACATATATCATACAAGTGTTCCCCCTGAATGTGGAAATAGTAATGGTAATGTATGCAAGCCCTAACCATCTGCAAACATTACTGTTACTAAATGGGTAGCAATTTAGAATCATAGAATCATAGAATTTAAGGTCCTAGGCATTGATTAACCGTGACTAGGACAACTTCCTGTCATGAAGATAATTGTTGTATCATGAAGAACCTAAAACCTCCCATTTGAAGCCATGAAGTACTTGGAAAGATGTATTGCTAGCCCATCATTTTTTGATGGCTTGAAGTCTAAGGAGATAAGACACAATAAGCAAGTCAGAATTGCTTTGCACTTCCCTGTATGGAATGTTCCTCAGTAAATTGTGTAAGGGGAAAGAAGTTAACGTAAAAATGCCCTATTGTTTGCTTTTAAAAATATTCTTTACTTTCAAAGCCTGCTATCTTCAGGCCTTGCAACAGGTCAGCAGTTTAAAAACAGCCAGAGGGAAATTAATTATCTTCAGACATTGAATGAAAACCATAGAGTTTCGTAAAACTTTTCAGGACTTGTCTGTTAAAACGCGACAGATCAGGAAACTGAAAAGGACAATTTCTTAATTAAGACTGAAAAAGAGCTTGAACTTAATTTTCAAGTAGAAAGGATGGTTTGTTGTTTTTTTTTTTCCAATTGATAAAGGAAATACGCAGTGTAGCTACTTCCTTGTCTAACCTATCTATTGACAAAGTTGTAATAAAAGTTCCACATCTTTGCCTGTCCCTCCCATTCTGGATTTTGGGGGGATCAAAACATTTTTTTTGAAGTCACTTGGAAAACTATCTGTCATTTAGTTAAGCAAAGAATCAAGTGCCTCAGTTTTCTCAGAATTAAAGGGAAATAACAGCTTCAGTTGTATTAAATAGACTTGTTGATGTAACATGCTGGTTCTTGGTTATCCGAACTTAGGATGTACACCAGTGGAAGTACTCTGTGGAAGCTATGGTATAAAATGACTTATTTTTTGTCATTTAATCACTCAGAGCATTTCTAGTGAGGAAAAGCAGGGATTAACAGACAGAGGACAGGGCCTAGGATTTTAAAATTTATATGCCCTTTCTTGGCTGTTATAAACAGGTAGATTAAGTACGTTGTCTCTCACAGAGCAATGTTTCACATATCAAAATGGTATAGCGTTAAAGCAGGTATCATTTTAGTCTGATAAAATATTCTTTTACCAAAGTGATCATATAGCTCAAACTTTCCTGAAAGAGTGACTCTGTTTTAATGTAAAGCTATTGATGATGCAGGGCTTAACATAGACAAAGTTACCGGAAAAAGAAAATCTTGCTGTAAACTTTATCAGTGCCTTTGCAACTGACTGGGAGACAGACAACTTTTCTGTTGGCTCATCTTTACTATAAGAGTTTGGCATACTAGACACCATGGCAGCTTACAGAATCCTACTCAGATTATTTAACTTCTTTCTTGCCAATGCAGGTGCTGCTGTCCAAATATCTTCTGGGGAAAAACTGCTGACAGGGCATAGAAATAGCGATGGATACAGCTGGGGTGCACTAATGGTACTGATTATATTTTTCTTTTGGAGCAGGCAAATAAACAGGCTGTAAACCTAGCATAAACAGTCTTGGGGCATTATCTTTCACTGCTTTGAATTGCTCTTTCCATTGTTTGATCTGCTTTTCAGCAATGTTGGGTGCGCATTGGAGCAAGTGTGAAAAGCTGTTGACAGGGAGGAGTATGAGAGTCCTATGGGAGCAGGATGTGCTCAGAGCAACAGCTCTGCCTCAGACAAAGCAATTTCTTACAAGTTTCCTCAAAGTTACAAGAATGTACCAGAAAGAATCGCCTCTGCTACTTGTAATGCTTAACAGAAAATTGGATGTTGGTAAGGGCAAGTGCCATTGTAAAAGGAAGGTAAGATATGATTTGGGCAATCTAAGAATCTCAACTTCTACTCAATGTTTTCAAAATTGGGCCCTGATGGATACAGCCCCAAAGGATGCCAGTTTCAGAGCTACCTTATGAAACAGATTTACTTAATGCTGATATGCAGCCAAATAATTGCTCTTCATTCTGCTAAATTACATTTCATTTTAGGACTCCAATCCAAACTATACCCAAGACCTGCATCAGTTTAGAAAAATGAGCCAGCAGTTTGGCTGAGCTTCCATCTCAAGCATGTTTTTATATGCAGTAATAAGTAACTATTTAATTTTCTGCACAAAGGGCATTAGGACTTCTTTTATGAAGAAATTAATTTTTAATTTAATTGAAATCAGAGAATTTTGAAAATACTGTGCATTTGTCATTTTTGCTTTGTGCCCGAAAGCTGCAAAAAAGCAATTGCATTTCTCCATGAAGTGGGAAACAGCCAGCCTTTTTTTACATCAGGGATAGAAATGTATCAAATGGAGAGACTACATATTTAGGTAAAGATGTCTGGATTTTGGCTGAATTAAAATATATTCAAGAAAAAGCTTTCCAAAGTCTTTCACATAATTGTGTACTAAACCACATCTTTCTGTCCGTTAAGGTACATATGCTTCACAGTGTTGTTTAGTGTAAAAAATAATGTGTTAGAGCTCTAGCGTTCAGTTTCTAGAGCCAAATACATAAAATGCTCTCCTCTTCCTTATCCTTCTCCAGCCCAGGGTGGCCAGCTTATTGTTATGCATGTTTTTGATTAAAGATGAGGTATAAATCTGATCCGGCATGGTAATTACTGTACTACATTGTAAGTCACAGACCACTGATGCTATTATTTATTCTTAGACAAAACCATTCATTCCCCCAACCTCTGACTACAGGTTGCAAAACTGCTGATGGCTAACCTCTTCCTATGAGTAAAAACTCCATTATTTCTCATTTGCTGCAGTTGCTGTGTGCCACCTCACTTGTGAGAGCCAAGATAGCTGCACTGTCTGCTGGCCATCCTCTGTGGAAAGATTTGAAATTTCCCACTGCTGTCTTTCACTATGGATCAGAAACCTGATAACTTTTTAATGTTAAGGATGGTCACTTGTACCTCATCCAGTCTCTCCTAGCTTAAATAAATGCATGCCCACAAACTGGCGAGGTCAGTCTCTCTAGAGAAATTATCTTTTATCCTTAGAGTAGCTGGGGGTATCTGTGCACACCTGAGCCCATGTTGGCAAATTCTAAGGTAAACCGGATGGAAGACCAATGAGTTTATTAAACGTCTTTTCTGAAGATTTTCCCCACTGTGAAAAAAATGACTTTCTCTTTACTTCATTTTATACAGAACCAGATGCTAATGTAGAATGGAAGTCTGCATATAAGCAAAAAAACCAAGCCCCCAGCCCCCCAGTTTTTTTTTTCCTGGAGGAAAACATTGACTATAGAAAGCACTTCCATTGTGAACTAGTGAGTCCTGCCTGCAATATGTACCTCTTAGGTTCAGGCTGACACATCTGCAGCTGAACTTTTTTAGGCTTGCCAGTTCTCTGGAGCAGATATCTAGTACAAAAAAGTTGGGAATTTCAAGATATATCTCATCAATTTACCATGTGTAACACGTGAGATGCTGAGCATCTAACAATAAGGGAGGAGAGGCAGGGGGATACTAATCAGACTACAAGACCTGCAGAAGTGCTGTCACCTTGTTAGAAATTTTAGGACCTAAAACTTCTCTGTATTAAAATTTCTGCCTTGAAGAAGCTCCATACTCTAAGTAGTAACAAAGGGTTAAAGTCTTTTTTTTTTTTTTTAAGGAGTAAATCTGTTGATTTGTTAATGGAAGAATCAATACAATCTAAAGTGGTTGATGGTGCTCAAAGTAGACAAATACAACACTAATGACATCACATTTCCTGCCATATCTTACTAATGAATAAAACATTAGGTAAACAAGGAGAGGTCAAAGAAGAGGCTCAAATTAAGCATGCGTTTTCAGTGGAGGGGAATAGAGGCAGTGGAGGGGAATAGAGGGGAATAGAGGCAGAATAGAGGAGGGGAATAGAGGCACAATTAACCATAATGGAAACAGCCTTTTTCACTCCTTTCCAGCACGTGGAAAACATTTTTTTTCATTGTTATCGGCATCCCTTTACATTAGAAATAGCATGAATGTACAGGTAGCAGGAAAATCAGTCTTCAAAATCTAAACATTTTAAAATGGAAAAAATGAAACTGATTTTAAGTACACAGTGTTCATGCAGAAGATCAGATAAATCCATTTTATACTGAAAATATATACCCATATCCTTAGATATGAGGAAACCTGTGGCAGGGGGTTGGAACTGGATGAGCTTTTAAGGTCCCTTCCAACTCAAACAATTCTATGTTTCCATGATTCGATCATATGTAAGTGCCCATACAACATTTTCTTTGGGATTAAGAAAATATTTTATTTTATATTTTTAATGAGAATTCTATTACACTCACTCCATCATGAATTTTCTGCTATTGTTTATAGATAGTTCATGAATTTGAAGTGAAACATTTCAGATAAAAGCTGTGAGGTAAGAGGGCGATATACAGAACATCTCAGAGTTTCATATTCGAAGAAAAGAACATATTTAAGAAAACTGGATGTATAATGAAAAGGCAAAGAAGTCTTTCATGTTGTTATTTTCCTCTCCAAAATCTCAGGCTCATACCCCTCCCTTGGCTTCTGAAGACACAATGGCTTGCTTGTCAGTCATGAGTATTGCTTCCCTTTCTCAAACACCTTTCCCTCACCTCTTAAAATGTTGGAGCATGAAGCCAGATGTGGTAGTCTTACCAGATGTCACATTATCCTGACAGAGATTTAGGGAAGGTCTGCAGGTGTGGTTTTTCAGGAGGAAAACAGCAGTCTTACCATAGCAAATCTTTCAAGCAAGAAAATGTAAATAGGAATGATCCTAGGGTTTTAAGATGGTCCTTGTTGTCCGAAGCCTCTTTTAGCCTTGAGAAAGTAGGGTTCATCCCTAAATACCACAGGACCTACATGGATGTTTGAAAGCTAGTGTCAGAGAGGGTTTATGCTGTGGGAGAGGCCTCTGCAGGGCTTAGTGCCTTGGTTAGTACTGGACACACTGACACCTGAGAGAGAACATGCTCATGGGTTGGGAGACATGGAGGCAAAGTTGAAATCTTTGACCCAAAGATGAGTCAGGTCTGGCCAAAGCATGGGAGAAGGAAGCAGAGGGAAGTGGGGCAGGGAGGAAGGTGAAGTGGGGAGAGTCACATTTGCTGCTCTGGCTGTTCCGTGAGAAATAGGAGGGGAAACAGTGACTCCCTGCACATTGTGACTTGGAAGCTGAGCATATAACTTGTAATGCCAACTTAGTGAATGCCTATAGCTGATCTGAAGATTTAGATTTATTACTGGTTACTACAGGACCTTTAGGACTTGTGCTGACAAAAGCCACTGGTGTATGGGTGCTTTTGCAGGTGGAAGATATCACTGCACTCTGATTTAGGCTGTACTTCAGGCAAGGGTTGCAGTTAAAGAGCTTGACAGCAAGGTTTCAATACTTACGTTTATTTTTGCCTCCTTTGTTTGGCAGGTTGAGGAAAGGGTTGGTAATAAAACAGAGCAGCTGGCTCCAGCTATGCAGGAAAGACTGGGAGGAGGGTATGTATAAGCAGGGGTTGAGTGCTGGATGCCACCAGTAAAAGCAGTTTTCAAGGGAGGCTGCTAAGAGCAAGGAGAATCAAAAAGACTAGAAGGAATGGTCAGGGAGAAAAGTGTAAGGGAAGAGACAAAAGCCAGATGCAGTTTTCAGGGGCTCCTTTTTTCATCTCTGTCCTTCCTGTCTTCAGTGTACATCCTGACTTTAAGTCATACCCTCTCAGAAACAGTACACTACAAACTACAGATTTCTGGTATGTTTACAGTAAATGATCTGATACCTGCTTAAGTACCCTGGCTACTACAGATCACAAAGAACGTGCATGAAGGGCTGTTTTATATATATATATATATATATCAATATCTGTATATAGCTTTGTATCTATATCTATCTATGTCTATATCTTCTATACCTATGCATATATTTGTATGTATGTGAAGTATTGAAATACCAAGAGTAGCCGGCTTTCAATTAAAGCAGGGTTGCTTCTAGCTCCAACAAAAGGAGAAACAAGATACTGATAGTGCAGGTGACATGATACTGCAGCTTGAAAACTAATTAAGAACAGAATTTAAATAACATTTGGATGCAACAGCAGGAAATACACGTGTTTAACAGGGGTTTGTTTGACTGCTTAACCTCTTCATTAACACCAAAAACCAAACTCTGTCAGACTTTGGCTTTACCTGGTTTCTGTAGTTGTACTTTTGCCTGTTTCATGCTTCAGAGCATTTCTTCTGCTGTTCATTTGTCTCTAGGGATACAGGCCTCTGTCTCTAAGTTCTTTTTATCTCCACTGAATGTGTCACTATCTCTTCAGCAGTCAATAGGATTACATGGCTATGAATAAGGCCTGGCATTCGTTACTCTGCTCTGCAGGTTCACTAAAGAATCTGCAGGAGAGATCTTCCTACAAAGGTGGATGAAATTTGTTGCCAAAGACCTACAAACCAAGGAAGGCTTTTCTTTGTGATAACTGTAAAACATAAAAGCATAAATAAGTGTTTTTCAGTGTTTTGGGTATTGGTATAGTCTGGAGGGATATCTGTTAATAGAATAGGTCTCTCTCTCACTGCTGACACCTTACTGAGTGACTGGGACTACATAAAACTGAAGTGGCTTTACATCTTCAAAGATGTATTGACCTTTTAGGAAAGAAGTCTTTTTCTCTAGCATTTTATATTCTGTTTCACAATGGTTTTTGAATTTAGCAAGTGAAGAGGAACAGAAGTGACATCTGTTTGAAAAGTTACCTTCTAATGGTGTGAGTGTTTACTTCTATCATGATTTAAAAAAGCTTCATCCTGAATTTCTTTAAAGGGTTCACAGTCTGAGGAGAAGAAATGATTATAGGTTTCTATATGACTATCACTGTAAAAGCATGCTTTCTTTAGGATGGGGTTTCAACAACTTTGGACAACAGATAGTATTGGTGTCAGATTTTACATGGATGAGTCCCCCTGCTCTCCTCCTACACCCATTTAGACCTTTACATGACAGAGACTTTTACATATGCATCTCCTACTCCTTAGTCTTGTTTCCACAGAAACTTATCCCATTAGCTGCTGCTGCTTTTCGTTATTATTCTTTCCTCTCCTCTTCCTCATTGCTTTCCACACAGTGTGCAGTCCAACCTGCTGCCTGATGTTCTTCCAACAAATTACTGGTTTTGACACTAGAATCTGTTTACTTCCTCTCTTTTTTTTTCTTTTTCCCTCAATTTTTTATATTTAACTTTTCTTTTTTTTTCCTGCACATGCTGTTCAAACCTCCTTAATAATCTCACTCTTCTCCAAATAAACTGATTTGTCTTCTCATATCATTTCAATATATGTATCTATGAGAACTGACTATTTCTATACCATGTCCTCCCCTCCCTGACTTTCCTTTCTATCCAGAGAAGGGTTAGACTTTCTGTCAGGACACTGAATGCATCAGCATGCTCTGCAGCCTCTTGCTTCAAGGAGTTTGGCTGGCTGGGCTCAGAGCTCTGACATTTGTTGACAGTTCTTTTTTACTTGCTGGATGTTAGCTCCAGGGCTGTTGGTAGCTCGCATTCGTCAATGAAAAGATCCTGCTTAATCTCCTTTCCTATTCTTACCATTGATTATGATGTGTAGAGATTTAATTCTCATTTTCCAAATTCCTCTTTTTTTTTCTGATGGAAATGCACCAAGAACACACACTGCAATGTGCAGCGACCATGCTGATCTCCAACAGGATGTGGCTGTTGAAATGGAAATAACAATTCAGAGCTGAAGGGCCCATCACTAGGTGTACCTGAGTACCTAACTCAGAACTTCCCTCAGATTCCCTAGCTTGAGCACATTTTGTGATCTTGAGGACAAAAGTAACAAGCAACATATGGGAACAGGAGCTCTATTGGGTAATACGGCACAAATCCTTGGCTTGTTTAAAATCAGTGTTTTGGGCTACATTGCTAGTCTACTACGAAGTATGAAAAGAAACAGGTTGAGTGTATCCGCAGGATACAAGAGACTACATGAGTGGATCCTGATAGCTTCTTACATAGCAGGGTGGTTTTGAAGTGTTTAGACTGACTTAACGCATTAAGCAGGAGGATGCTTCACAGACCTGATGTTACACCATTTCTCACTCAATAGAGTTGTTACTTTTTTGATCTTAATTAATACTAATTGGTATATGATTGCCTCTATGAGGAAAACTATCCTGTGATGATAAAGAGATTGATATTTGAGAAATCATAATGTACTACAGCTTCATGTAAATGATTAAATAGGTGATATTCCTTTGTTTTGTGTATACCTATATATTGTTTTCCTTGATAGCTTATATTGTAACTCACACACCTGGAACTTCCACCATGTGTTTTAAAACATTCCAGAAGCAATGCCCTGCTAAAGGAGATCACACTTTTGAAAACTGTCATGAAAAAGCATTAAATAAGGGCTATAGCTTTTTTTCCTTCTTTTTTCTTTTCACTTTGCTTTCAATCAGCATACTGATTCTGCTCTTGCAAAGAATTCACCCCTGCATTTAATATGTAAGGATGGTTTCATCTTTGGTCCATTCCTGTTTTGGAAAAGAATCCTCCTGCATGCATCCCCCAGATTTCCTTTCTCTTTAAGCAAGCATTGTGATTACACACAACTGAAAGCAGAGATCATAGATCTTAGTAAACAACACCAGAGGAATGACATAATCTTTAAAGCTGGCTATGACACTGAACGCATAATTCACATCTTTTTTTGTCAGCAGCATGTCCAAGCCTCAAAGGCCATTCTTGAAAAACCACAGCTGTGATATCTACAATAACTACAGGAAAGCTGCAGTTAGGTCATACTGCCTTGCCACTGCAGATGAAACAAATGATAATAGTTAGCACTACCTAGTGATTTTGCAGAATGTTTTGTTCAGGAAAATCAATCCTAATTATTAATAGGATGATAAAATAGTATGCTAAATGCCTTCCCTCCTGCCCTGCATGGTTGGCTCAGATAAGGAGCATGATTCATTCGGGACTGTAGTGACAGGACAAGGGGTAACAGGTTCAAACTTAAATGGGAGAGGTTTAGATTGGATATAAGGAAGAAATTCTTTCCTGTTAGGGTGGTGAGGCTCTGGAATGGGTTGCCCAAGGAAGTTGTGAGTGCTCCATCCCTGGTAGTGCACAAGGCCAGGTTGGACAAAGCCTTGGGTGGCATGGTTTAGTGTGAGGTGTCCCTGCTTATGGTGGGGGGGTTGGAAGTAGATGATCTTAAGGTCCTTTCCAACCTTAACTATTCTATGATTCTATGATGGTGTTGATCATCCACAGCTGAATCAATCTCATCCCTCCTTATGGTGCTCAAGTGCAGAGAAAGATGATGGAATGGGCTGGGAGGGGGATTGGGTGGTGCCAGCTGGGGTTTGGAGGCCATCAGAGGAAGGGGAAGTTTCCAAAAGGAAGCAGGAGAGAGGATAAGGCCAGTAATCAGCCTTTCAGTGGAGAGGAAGAAATGTTCTTGGCTTTCTCTGAACAGTAAGTGTTTGCATTGTCAGTGAGAGCTCCTGGTCAAGGAGGAGGTGTTCAAATTAGTTTCTGTGCTGGAAGAGTATTGAGAAATTGATTTGGGCATTTTACTGTACCTTAGCAATCTAATTCTCAAAGTAAGTTTTATAGGGCTTGCTGCCAATTGTTTCAAACAGAGCTTGAATAATGTTCCTGCCTAAGGTAAATACTGGCAACTCCAGGAAAACACAACTGCTGTTTCAAAGCACTTACATAAACATATGTTCCACATCTACAGTTATTTGTTTTACAGAATGAAATTTTTTTTAAGTGCTATTAATGGTTTGGAAGGCTTATACCGGCCTTCTGTGTGCACAGGCAATTTGACCACAAGTATCTGCTTTAGAAAGTCTGCAAAGCATCTACTTTGCATATTTGCAAGCAGTCCAGGACAAATTGTTTGATGATGCTCTTACAGACGTAGGCTATATGTGGTAAAATGATAGATGCTATGGACAAATGGGAGTATTTCAAATGCTCTAAGTGCTTGCAGCATAGGTAATAAGATGTGAGAAATGTTCAAAGGTCCAAAACGTTGTCTCATGTTAAAGGTAAGCAACTGGTTTGCTTGTTGTGTGGTTTTGTTGGGTTTTATTTTTTTGTTCATCTTTTTGCTTTCTTCATCTTGGGCTGAGGTGGTTTGGCTTAATCTGAGGGAACTGGACAGCAGTTGCTGCCCTAGCCCTGGGAACTGAATTCTGGTAGGCAAGCTGGCACATGGTGCTTGTAGCCTGTTTCTTGCTGCAGCCAATTGATGGGGTGAACTTCAGGGCAATAAAGTTGAATGCTGAAAGACATTCTAGATTTAATATCACAGGATTCAGAGGAAGGAGGTAAGAAAATCTGAAAACAAATTATGTGTCGTAGGCAAAAAAAAAAAAAAAAAAA
>NDXB01012345.1:0-13437 GCA_002631895.1 Agapornis roseicollis | reverse complement strand
AAATAGATTTTTTTTTTTTTTTTCTTTTTTTTTTTTTTTTTTTTTTTTTAAATGCATTTAGGATGAATAAATCTTCTGTGAATCAGCTATAAAGATTTCCATCCTGCTTTCAGTGTACTGAGCCAACTCAATCTGACAGAGAATATTTTTACTGTAAGAGAGTCCCTTTACTTGGAAAACTTAACACAGCATTTCAAGTGACACAGTACTGAGAGGGCCATAATTTTTAAACAATTTTAATCCACCCATTTAAAAGCAGTTTCTACTTCTGATACTAAATTCAGCAGCATGGCCTGAAAAATTCCAGTGAAGAGATTAGTTTGGTTAAATGTAGACATACATAAACATTCAGGTTGGAAAAGACCCTTAAGATCAAGTCCAACCACTATGATTTTATGATTAAACATAACACTGCAAAGTCCACCAGTAAACCATGCTCCTAAGTACGATGTCTACATGCCTCTTCATATTTCCAGGGATGGTGACTCAAGCACTTCCTTGTGCAGCCTGTTTCCAAAGCTTGACAACCCTTTCAGTGAAGACATTTTTCCTAGTATCTAGCCTAAACCTCTCTTGGTGCAACTTGAGTCTGTTTCCTTTTGTCCTATCATTTGTTATGTCAGAAAAGAGACCGTTACCCATCTCTTTACAACCTCCTTTCAGGTAGTTGTACAGAGACGTACAGTCTCCCCTGAAGCTTCTTTTTCTGTGCACTAAACAACCTCAGTTCCCTCAGCTGCTCCTCCTAAGACTTGTGCTCTAGACCCTTTACCAGCTTTGTTACTGTTTGGGTGCATGTAATGCAAACATCTGTAAACTAGGGTGTGGGGTTTTTTTGCACTCCTTTTAAATTCAGTAGCTCTTCAAGGGTAGAGTGATTTATATCTGAAAATAAATTGTCTAAATCAGGTGAGAAGATTTGTATTCTTTTTCTGTTGGCTACAAAGTATGGGATGAAATGCTCAGATGCAGATTTCTAAGTTACATACAAAAATCTTTTCTCAAGCAATGACACCAACTGATATAACTTCATACAGGAAATAGTAATTCATCAATCATATCTTTTCTATAAATCTATCTTCTGTATGAATATCTGATTGGGCTGAAAATGGGTCAATAAATCCAGCCTTCTTTAAAGTGGATCAGCAATGCCAATTTGCAAATCTCACCTAAGCTAAAGGTTTCTTTTCTAGTGAGAATGTGGGGATAGGGCAATTCCTTTATAATGCCCTTAAGCATGTAGTAACCAAACCCACATAGGAGGTGCTAAGTAGCTCATATTATTTGCATACCCTTAGCCTGAAGCCTCCTTCTGGAGTCAAATAGCTGAGGTTCTACCTTGGGGTTGGTAAGACCTTCACAGTTCTGGCCAGAGAGTATAGATGTGTGCTCAGCAGCAGCAGCTCTTCAGGACAATCAAGAGCCACTATGGAGGAAGCCTTTTAGGGGCCCTTATCTGTTCCAGAAGTCTTCAGTAGCTATAACTTGCTGGAGTTGCCACAATCCTGGACAAAATGCATTCTCCAGCAACATGTCTTTTTGAATGTATATGTTATATAACGGATGATCTATATTCTAGTTTAGTTAGTCTATGTCTCAAGTGAGCACTTCCAAAATAAGAGACAGAACCTTCCTGAGCTGTGCACAGTACTTGAAGGGCTGTGAGCAGTATTGAAGGACTGTGCCAAATCTGAAACTACCATGAGTTAACAATTATGGGCTTATTATCTTCCAAATTTAATTTTTAAATGAGAACAAGCAAATTTAAACTCGGCTTTCAGGTCTCTGAGGGCTTCTTTTCTTTCTGTTCCCTATTCTTCCTTTTCCCTGTTCATCTATTAAAAACTGAAAAATGGACTAGAAGAGTAGAAGTAATTTGGATATTGAGCCAATTTGTTATCACTTCTACCATTGCCATTAGAGCCCCTGTAGTTGGAAAACAAAGCAAAAGAAATACTCATCTAAAATTCCTTCAACTGGAATACTGCATTTCCTTACTCCACATTTTCCTGAGTGGTAGAGCCTATTTTTTTTTTTTTAGTATGATATTAAATCAAAATAGTACTAATAAAATAAAAACCAGAAACATTTGGTTACAAGTTTGAAATGATAGCCCTGCTTATACTTCTTTTCCTATACTTAAGATGAAAACAAATATAAGCCCAATTACAATCACAGAAGCCATAGATGTATACAAGAAGTGACTGAAACACCCAACCCGTGATAAACCAAAAGTGAGAAAGTATAAAGAATATTGGTTTCTCCTTACAAGAATCTTGCCAAGTGTGTTTTCAGCTCATAACAGTAGAAATGTTGCATAGGCTAGATGATTTAACAACTAACAAAATATGTCCAATCTGGTACAAATAGAAGGTTAGATCAAATTCTCACTTGGTTTTCTTAGATACACATCGAAAATGTCTATACTTGCAAGAAGAATTTGTGTAGAGAAGTCATGATATTTAAAATACCAATGGAAATTCAAATATTCTATCCTACAACTGTGCTAAATTTCATGCTTTAGGCAATGCCTTGAGAGAAGCATTAAGTTACTGCTGTATCAAAATGAAAACTCTAGGACTTTTATCTATAGATGTTGATCCTCTATTAATGTGTTATATGCATCTAAAGTCAACAACTGCTTTATCTTCCTCTTTTGAATACATGAGACCAAGAGGGGCTGAGAAAGCTCTGCTTTCTAGGGAGAAGAGTTCCTGTGTGGTTTTGTGGGGTTATATATAAAGGATGGGGCCTGCTCTGTGGGTGGTCCCTGTGCAGTGTTAGCACCACCCCAGCAACCCCTGGGCTCTTGTGCAACCCCTCTGCATGATGCCTTAAACCCTACTCTGGTGTAATTTTGGCATTCTGACCTGCAGAGCCACTCAAAAATCATGTCCTCGCGTGCCTCAGGGCAGAAGCTGTCCCTTGCCCTCCTTGTACTTTGTTGTACAGCTGAAGTGACTTTGTCTGAGCCTGCTTTGAAGAATTAGTCCCTGAGGAGTTTGGACATGAGTCAGCTTACACCCTTTGGCTTTCATGTCCACATAACTTGGACAAATAACTCAAAGGCTGAAGTCTTGACATCCCCAGAGTTCTCACTGAGGGTCTGGATCACATCCAAGGAGCAATGGAAGATAATTATGCAGTTCAGATGCTTTATTCTACATACCTATTTTGGAGGAAAGAAAAAGAAAATCCAAGTAGACACATTCCTAGGTATATTCATCAGGTACATGACCTGTACACACACACTGGTTACAGAATTGTGACAGGCTTGTAAAACAGTGTAACTTGCTGCTCACATATGAACTAGCTGTCTAGCACTTTGCTGAAAGTCTGAGGTGAACATTGTGATCATATTTTACTGATTGCTTCTGTCTTAGTAGACAAACTAACACTTTAGGTTAAACCATAAAGCTGTGTCCGGCTCTGCAAGCCATGGTGCTTCTGCCCCATCACTTCACCTGTTCTGCTGAAAACATGTTATTAAAACGATAATGTATTTTTTAGAGGGTGTTACAGAAGGGTGGAAGGAAACAGCAAAGATCTGGAGGGTCTAAATAAATATGAACATAACATTGAATCAGAACACCACCACTTCAAACCCCTTCCCTTAAAGATTTTGTTAATCACCATTTATTTCAGAGCTAGACAGACAGATGGCAGTAATCCCTCCTGATGTATAGTGCAGTATGTCATGTTCAAATAACATATTACCGTAAGTAACACACAAGTTTCCCACAATGTACAGTCCATTTGTACTAAAATTGATGTATTTATTAATAGTTAATATTTCTGCTGTGTGAGCTTTGGTAACAGTTTTCAGTAGGCAGTTTGTCTTTTTTTTTTTAGGTACATATAATTGTATGCGACAGTAGGAACATAAAAATATTTACAGATAAATTTTACTTAAAAATCTCCTCAATTTAAAAATATTCAAGGATGTTGAAGAATATCTTCTAAATGTTAACTAAAGAGCAGTTAAACATTTTTCAAACTGCCCCATCCATAAATAAGAATGTCTGTTTTAAGAAGTCCTGTGTTGACTGTGTTAGCAAATGTTTGGATTGTTTGCTATTAAATGACAATTTAATCTTTGAGTATGTTTCTGAAGTTCTGCAGTATTAACACTAGTACATATTTCATTTCTTGCAGATCAGTATAATGATGAAAGAATCTTTGTGCAAATACATTTAAAGCTCTTCATCTTTAGATCTGAAGTTATTGATGTGGATGTAGTTAGAGATATTTACCACCATATTTATTTTGATCTCATTTTCTGCAAAAAGTCAATAAGCTCAAAAATTCATGCACCTGTAGAAGCAGGGAAGACGGTTTCATCTAACACTGAAAGTAATCATTTGGGCATAAAAGATTGGCTGACTTCTAGATGTGAGTGGGTAAAACATAGATGTCTCGTGGATACTACATGTTGCATAGCAGTCTTTCATCAAAGCAGAATTTATGGGTGCTACTATCCTTGCTACAGAATTTATCCTTGCTACTAGGTCAGAGGTGTGTAATATGACTCCAATAATTATTATGAAAAGGAAGTACTGATTGCAGGTACTATTGTATGTTACCTTGTATGAACAAAGAAAAGGGGGGCGATCAGTTCAATCCTTTTGTGAATATGTGAATATTCACAAACATTTGTGAATATTTTGTGAGTATTTGAATACTGAGCTGATATGGGCAGGCATCCTCAACCTGTGTTTCAAAGGAAAATCAACTTTTTCTTGGCCTACTTGTTTGGATAGAAAACATGCCGTATGGCAAAGTGTGTTTTATACAATATATTTTTTCATTCTTGAAGTAGCATGTATCAGTTTGTTGCTTTCAACTTAAATTAACTGCTTATTGGATCGGATAGAGAACGCCATGCTATTACCTATGCAAAATACATGTAAAACTTTCCAGCTTTCTAAGGCCGGAAGCAGGTGAAAACAGAAGTGGGACTAAAATATGCACTGTTTCTCAAAGAACAAAACTAAACTAATTGTCTAATTATCTCTTCTCAAGCCCTGGAAACTTCTTTGTCCTGGAAAAGGGGGTGAGTAATGAGAAGGTGCAGCAAGTGTACAGTGAAAGGCAGAGGAAATAAATGTGAAAGACAGTTGCATTCAGTCCTAGCTACTGCAAAAGCTGCACTGAGGAGACTTTCTAACATCTCCCACTCCAATGGTAAAATTACCGCCTACCAGGCATATTATTGATGTGTATTTGAAGTCATAGCTACGAGCTTGCTTTTAAAGCTGATGTTTTAACTGTTTTCTTTGGTATGCAAGCCTAGGAGAGACGTGCTGACAGTAAACCAGGTTCAACATTTCTTGTATATCATTATTGTTTGCTAAGTTCTTGTCTGCACTGGCTGTGCAAAACATGCTGACAGGAAATAAAATGCCCAAGTGTCAGTGAATCAATTTGTCCAGGGGATTCTTCGTTCAAGGTTATTATGCATGAGAAGAAGTTTGCTTGATCATCAGCTTGACTTTGCTGAACTGACGGATTGGGGAAAACAAAACCAAATTTAACTTGCTAATACTGTATTCTTTACAGGAAAATAACTGACAGACAGCAACTTATAAAGTTCTTGCCTGCTGCTTTTATGGCCACTTTGCTGGTAGAACTATCATTTATATAGAATTTGAAAGCACTACCACACTCATGAAGGTTTCATTGTGATCAAGCTAAATCTGTTTAGAATGGGATAGTTGGGTCCAGAACCCTTTCGAAGGCAACGTAAAAAGCTGTTGATAAACAGCCTGTCCCTTCTGTGAAACAAGTGTCTGTGAAGTAGACAGATTTAATGTAAGACTATTTTTTTCTTCTGTTTTAAAGCAGATAAATAGAATTTTCCTCTTCAAGTTGAATCTTTTTTCTTTTGAAAGCACTGGTCTCACATAAGCAGTAAAAACTTCCTATGAGACTGCAAAACCAAACAAAAAAAGCCTTTGCCCCAAACCCAGTCTGCAAACCCTCCTCCATGTGGGATCCAAGGGTAACAATATCCTGGCATCCTTACAGACCCCTTTCACACTTTAGCTGGGAAGGAAGGGGAGCAGATTCTCTGGAGCTTCACACGATCCCTTTCTCTTTCTTGTTCCTCTCTTTACCACTGGCTTGTAAAAGTGTTTTAAGTATCTAAAACTGATGTTTTGAGTATGAGGAAAATAGATGCTAGCAAATTTCATTTCCAGCTTTGAAAAAAGGTCTGTCATCAAACTGAACTGCTTAACTGCATATAATTTGCTAGAAAGGCAAAATACATTAAGAAGATTCAATAGAAAAAAGAATTGGATTTAGGAATAAATAAAACCAGGTTAGCTATGAAATCTTTGTTTAGAGACTGGTAAAACAATATAGCTGAAATGCGTATTTGTTTTACAATTTTTTTTTGTGCTTTCAAGACTGATGGAAGTTAGAATTGACTAAAATGAGAAATTACAGATCTGAAATTCATGATACATATTTGCTACGTAATAAGATACATTCAGATATAGTGCGATGTAATGTGTACTGAAAATAGTAGACATGGAGGAAAACTGCATCACAAAAATTGTATTTCACAAAAATTGGATTTCAAGCCATCCATTACACAGTGGAAATGAACTTGGAAGAAGAAGATATGGCTTGGCATGCAAAATATTTTAAATGAGTATGTGCGTTAAAAGGTTGTGTTAACATACACATGCAACTTTAGTGACCTTGTCTGGTAGAGAATGGGGAATTTTGACTTCTGACTTCTGCACTCCTGCTTTCCAAAAATAGAACACTTAACACTGTTCTTTATTTGCAGAACCCCTTTTCTCTTTGATGCTGCAAGGCTTTTAAATAAGAAACCGTAGACTATATTTGTGAAATGAGTCAGTTATTTTAACGGGGTATGTTGAGGCACAGTAAGTAGTAAGAAGTAAAAAAGAATTTACCAAGGTGATGCATCAGTGGCAAAAAGCTGCCTGAAGAGTTCACAAACATAACATGTACTTAACTTTGGTTAAATCTATAGAGGGAATATTACATGTACTCTAAACTTGAAAAGCATAATGGTAATTATCTGTAAATAACTTGCTTTAGCTTTGAGAAACTTTGCATACACTCTGTTTCAAAGTTTCAAAGGAGCAGATTGAGGAAAGTACTTGGTTGCTTTTCCTTAAATGCGTGTCCCTTATGGGCAGCATGGGTACAGTCGACTACATGAGAGCTGGCTGAGACATCTAGAGATTTCAATCACTGTTACAGCAGGCGGGGCTTAACTTTCCTGTTTCCTCCCTCAGCTCAAGCAACTGGCAGAACCAGCAAAGTCTGTGCCATGTCAGCATGTCCAGCAGAAAACTTTGCCTTGTGAGGGAGTACATGTACCTTGCTTGTTGCTGGAGTGACAGGTATGCAAAATGGATAATGGTTAAGATGACTGCAAGTAGTAACAAGGCTAAAAATTATTACTGAATGCTGGAATATTATCTAGCCAAATGTCTAGAAAAAAGTGCAGGAATCACTGACACAAGATTATAAAAATGACTAAGAATGGTTTCTCTTCTACCGGCCTCAGGCATATTTATCACTAAATCCATTTCCCAGACTGATCAATCTCCATTTCTAACTATTTCTGTGCTAGTTACTCTTGTTGGAAGATTGTTTCCCAACCTCAGTGATTGAAGGTTAGAAATATTTATCTAACTTCATGATGTGTTTGTTCTCATGTTCGCATCACCCTTTAGCTAAAATACTATTTTCCCCTTTCTGGTTTTTACTTCAATTATATGTTTGTAAACAGAACCCCCATCCTCATCTCAGCTGTTATTTTGTCAAGTTCAAACAGTCTTTCAACAGCCTCTTTGCAATTGTACAGCCATTTAAAAATGGATTGACCTGGTGGAATTATTGAAAATACTAGTTACTTTACCTAATATTTTGCATTCCATTCTTTCAGAGTTCTGTTGTGATGATTATTTGCTCACAAAGACCAAATAAGCTCCTTAGCAGTTTCCCTACTCTGATTCCTTTTAGATGTTCTGCCTTTTGTTTCATGCTCAACATCATCCACTCTGATTGAAATGAGGCAAAATATTTACATTGGTTTTGGTCTGTACCTAGATTATCTTTAATCTCGGTCCCATTCTTCCTGCATAGCAACTCCCTTCTCTGCCCCTGCCCCTCCCCCCCCCCCCGTTTGTTTTAATATCCTTTGCAAAGTCTAGTTTTCATTATATATCAGCGTTTTTTCATCTCTAGCGCTCAGATGCTTTGCTGCTCAATACTTTCTTGTTGGCTCTGTATATTCAGCATCAAGTTTTGCTGCCACTATTAATTTTATTGGGCAATCCTATTTAAGCATTTAAAACAGTAATTAAGGGTTTAAATGAGGAAAACACATTTCCTAAATGCACTACTGTACTGTGTTTCACAACTTGCAGGTCAGGTTATTTATCAGCCTGTTTCTGTTACCCTAAAGGAAACTCTCATTAGATGCAACCTTCCCTTCGCTTACTTAGCATTGCCTAGTATGTACTGTTTCGTATTTACATGTTGGCTTCCAAGTTATATTCTGGGTGAAATACCAATTTGTGTTCTATAAAGATTTATGTAGCCGTATATAGCTTCTGCATTCTCTCCTAAATTGTGATCAAATGAAACTTTTCTATTTACTCCATGCATGACATTTATTGACTGAGTAGAAATAAGGTAAAGTACTTTCTTTGGTAATTCAGAAGGAAAACACAGCAGCTCCTCATGGTAGACATAATTTTTGATACAGTGGTGTAAAATGAACACTAAACAGAATTTTAGCAATAAATAAACTTTTAGAAGAATAACAGTAAATTAAGCTTATATCTGTGCTAACACGCAAGTTTTCAAATCTGCCTTGTACCTGTGTTTTTCTATTTTCTTTCCTCACATTCTCTATCTGCTCCCACTTCTTATTAACAAGTCCTTATTTAATTTTGCCTGTTGTGGCCTCCCATTATGTTCCTCTTTAATTTGCTTGAATTGCTTTTCTCCTGTTGCTGTTTATGTTTAACTCCTACTTTCAAAGTAATTTCTTGCTTCACCTGACTGCTTTCATAAGACTATGCTGGTTTTGCCTTGATTGTTTCTTAAGAGGCAACTTCGAGCACTGCAAGGTCTCTTGGTGTCTGGGTGCTAGGGGAGGGGAAGCTGTCCTTTGCAGCATCTGTTGCCTAGCAATCTGTTCCTCGGGTGCCTTTAGCTGTACTGCATTGTGATCAAAGCTGAAAAGCCAAGTGGAAGGAAAAGTGAAAATGGGCTTGAAAAACACTGCAATCAAAACACAGCACTTGCAGCAACATTTGTGACTTTTACATGACAGTGAATAGACCCCAGCCATACATTATGCCCTACATGCCATTATGTACAAAAGGCTTAACTCCTTTTCCTAAGTGCACTACACTCCTTGGAAGAGAGAAAACATCTGTCACCATCGAGCAAGCTCTCCACTGGATAATGTGGCATGGTTCTGTTTTTTCAAGAGTCAAGCTAATGTTTCTTAGCCTTGATTTCTTTTTACATCACCTTAGATATTTCCACTAACCATCAGGTGGAATTTGTACCAGAGGTCAAGGAAGTAGCATATTTTCTATAGGGTAAGTTTGATAGAGGTGGAATGGAGTACCTTGAGAATCATTATTTTTTGTCATGCAGGTATCGTTCAGATTCACAGACTCAGGTGTGGCTTTGCATGTAACAAACCATCACTGTAATCAATTTGAGCTGTTTCATGGCATGCCAACTACAGCTAGTCCACAGTGGCCCTGCTAAAGATTTGAAAGTTCCCCATACCTTGACACCAACCACATTGTGTTCAGTGTAAAAGGTGTAAAAGAAGTCTTGTGTTAATATGGATGATGCCCAGGTTCTTGAGATGTTGGGTTAAATTTTATTTGTGCTATGAAAATAACTAATATCATCATTGAAGAAAATCAGATGGAATGATTAATGCCATTCATGATGTTAGAGGGAAAATTAAATTAATCATACTTGAAAAACCAAGTATCTCTCACTGACATCATCTGGATGTGAATACCAAGATTAAGACAGTATGGCCCCAGCCTAACAGCATTTTCCAAAACTGTTTCTGTACTTTGGTTATTTGGGTTGTATTTACCTTCAGTGTGCTTGAGAATTGAAATAATCTTGGAATTCGTACAGGTATTTTATTTATGAAGTGCCCCCTGTAACCTGCTATTAAAAAAAAAATGAATTCTATTTGTGGTACATAAAAATCCAGGGATAAATATAAATTAATTATCCTAAAGACAAAATTTCTCAGAAATTCAGAAAGATTACAATGCAATGGCTAAAAAGGATCTCTTGATAATCTCTTGTTCTTCTTTAAATTTCACAGAAGAAAGGACTCATTCATCTGTCTTTCAAAAGCATAACAGGGAAATGCAGTAGAAGCATAAATGATTTTGAGTTGCACTCAAAATCTCTGCACCAGTAGAGGGTTAAGTACCTCCTTCCCAACTAACCAGCTGCTGACTGAGTCTTTTGATTGAGATTTTGGAACTTGACAATGACATTTTCACATGTCATGCTTCTGGCATGGGAGCAAAAGCCACATTCTGCTGCTTCTCCTGTTCCTGATACTTTCTCACTAGGAAGATTGTATTTATTTGTCATAGTTTTATTAATTATATTTCATAAAAAAGAAACAAGATTTTCCAGGAATTAGGTAATCAGTAACATACCCATTGCAATGGTTCCTTTATTTTCAGACTTTAACCATTCTACAGTGCATCTGAATTTCAAGTTTAAATTGATTATTTGCTTCTAAGATAATATCTTTTAATAATAAACATATAAGAAGATAGATGCTTTGCTGTCTGGACAAATATAAAATCAAAGGGTTGATTTGGAATGGATTTTTCCTTAGCTTTCTGAGCTTGAACAACCAGTTTTTCTGTTTGTGTTTAATGTCCGGTTTTAAGTTCTCCCAAAAAAGTGTTCCCTTACCCATGTTGTAAAAAACAAAGTGTAGACAAAAAGAGACAAGGGAATGAGTCCAAAAGTAACAGATCTAGGACTTTTAGTCTGAAGGTATTTTCTTTTGCAAGGCTGGAAGGGGGATGGAAATGAGAGAGTGAGGGTGGAATTACAGTTGGACTCAGAGCCCTGCTGAATGTCTGAACCTTATTCTGCTTTCTGATTTTCCCAAGCTCCTGCACTATAGACATCAATAAGTGAATGAAGAGTCACCCACTCTTTAAACTCTTGAAAGGAACACATTAACTTCCCTGCTTTTGAAGGCTTGCCTACAAGGGCAAGTTATGAGAAATTATGGGTTTGTTTGAAATTTTTTGCACAGCAGCTGATTGCCAAAACTGGTTATTTCTCACTATCCTTTTAAATATGTTCAGAAGTTGGTTCTATAACACCAGACTAGACCTTACTCCCATGGTTTTCTCTCCTCTCATGGGGCTGGAGGCAATTTACTGTGATTTTATTTCACTCCCCCCTTGAAGCTCAGTTAAAACTTGTGTAAGAAGCCTTGGGAATGCTGGACTGGAGAGTCGAAAGAGTCAGCTGTACTGTTTACGTGTCTTTTGCAAACTATACCCATTTTCAAGTTTTTAGCCAGCAGGGAAAGAAGGTGGTGCAGCTAGATCCTCAAAGTCACTGCTATGGGGATGTTACTGTCTGCATGTGCCATCACATATCTGGTGTCATTGGCAGCCAGTTGCTATGTCATTTTTTCGACAAAGGAGGATACAGTCTAAGGGCTAGTTTTTGGTGAGCTCTGCCTGTGCCAAATGGACTTCCAACAGCTTGGTTTCTGGGCACAGAAAATCGGTATTCCTTTTTAGGAAAGGACACAATGCAGGATGAGAATATATAACAATTGCATAAGTGCAAATGTCCCCCTGATGAATTTTGGGCCCTTTTTGAAGCTTGTTTTCCCTGTAGCTGCAGCCCTGCTCCCTCATGATGGGTGGCCAGGCAGTGCCAGGCATCCTGCTGCTCTCCTGGGAGGCACATTTTATCCTCTGCTTATCAACTGGTTTATGCTGTCTTTCACTGACTAGGTAAAATAAAAGTTCACCTGTAGTTTTGATGACTGCAGAGGAATGGGTTTTTGGAAGCCTGAAAGAGCAAAGGTGGTGCTTGCTGCAGGGACAGAGGTAGCAAGGTAAGGCTCATTCACAGAGTTTTGCACAATGGCTGTGGCAGTGAAAGCAAATTATATTGGCAGGTGAAAGCCATGTTCAGAGACACTTCACACAGGTAGCAATGCTGGCTCTAGCACCTGTGGACAATTGCAAAACAGTGGATCAGAAATGCCCCAAGCTCCTAATTTTCATCTACAAGCTCAACCATATCCTTATTACCCTTTTCAAATGCTTTTCCAGTGTTTCTGCAGAAGGGCAGGGCATTATGTTTACAGCATGGATGATTTTATGAAGCGGTACAGAGCTCATGTCAACAATTCATACATAAGCAGTGCAAGCTTTAGGGTACTAGAAAATAAACCCCATCAGAAACAGCATAACCATCTAACGGAACATAATTATGTGGAAAACTGTTAAAATTATCAAATTAATTCCAACTTTTGCTTTTCCAAGAGAAAGTTGAATGGTATTTGCTTCTTAGAACCTTTGCTTTTCCTCTCACTGCTGAGTAAAAGGGAGAAGCTGTTGCATAAAGGAAGGAAGAAGACGGTCTCAGTATTCACAGCCAAGTGGTGTACAGCCTGCTCATTGCTCTCCAAGGTGGCAAAGCTTCATTAATGAAGCGCAAAGGGTAACCATATGGTACCAAAATATTTTCCAAAATATTTCTCTCTGAGCCATCTCCAAAAGCTGTTTTTCCATGTCCTGCCTCTTTACAATCTTCCTTTTCTGGTCCTTGGCCAGACTTCAGGTTCTTTATATGTTTTCCCATTCTCTTTCCTGTTCCAGACCCAGAAATCTGTCAGGGTGTGCTGGGATGTTGTTGGGAGATAACTGGTGCAACAGGGAAAGAGATAAAACTGGAGACTGGGAAGCTTTAAAACAGAACAGAATAGTTATTGTGCTAATTTTGATCTCCATAGTAACACAAATGAAATTTTTTTCCCTCTCTCCTGAAATTCCCTTCCTATGATCTCTTAGTGGGCTCAGACTGGAGAACAGATTGGCACAGGGACTTAGAGAATGCCTGTAAAGTTTTGGATTGGTGGAAGAGCTGTTGCAAAATGGGTGAGAGGCAGAGAAAAAATCTAGTAACCTGCTTGTGCAACTCTGCTGGCTGTCCTTACTGTGGGGAACAAGCAACAAAAAGGGTCTTCTTGAAATGACAATGGCAGCTGGCTCAACAGGCAGTAATGTTTCTGTCGTTAGGATTCTTGCAAAGGTTTTATCATGGCAGTCAGGGGAAGTTCCCAAAGACTGGAAAAGGAGAAATATAACCCCCATTTTCAAGAAGGGGAAAATGGAT
>NDXB01012343.1:38467-54628 GCA_002631895.1 Agapornis roseicollis | reverse complement strand
TGGGTTTTTTTTTTTTTTTTTTTTTTTTTTTTATTATGAAACTGCTTTAGTCTTTGTCCTCTTCCTGGATGAGTTGCAACTACAGACTGACAATAAAGCCATAGCATCTCTCACTGGTATATTGCAGTCTAATGAATGGTTTTACCATAAGTGATGGAAAAGGTGTCTTGGGGCTGCTGATCATGGATACCATCTGCAACAGTATAGATTCAGACAAGAACACAATCTTCACAAGAAAGAAGCACATACTATGTTGTGATTATATATGACTTTTATATTTTAGTTAGATGGATGTAACTGATCCAAATATCAACCAAAGTTACTTCACAAAAACAGTAAGTGTATTTACAGAGTGAATAAGTTACATAGTTGTCAGAATAAAAGTGTCTCAGATGTGCAACAGATTTACATGCATACATTTAACACCGGACAGCAGTTAAATGTAAAAAAAAAAACCCATACAGGTATGACTTTTATATATACATTACAAATAAAATAAGACATTTCTTTAAAGAAACTTAACATGAGAACTTGCATTTCACGTTAATATTTTTCCTTTTTATACTCAAAATTTATATTAAATAAAAATATGCATGCAAAACAGTTCAAAAGATTTGACTCTGTGATGGGACTTTCTCCTACAAAATGGCAAGTTAAATTAGATCAACCATCCTTTAATAGTATAAATATATTCATAAAAGCAACCCTCTAGTAAAAAGCAGCCAAGGTCCTTTAAAAAACACAACAAAAAAAAGAAAATCTACCAAGACCACTCATGATGCTTGGGGGGCCTAAGAACAGACCTTTGCAATATGATCCAGTACCTTCAGAGACAGTAGCCTAGTAACATTAGGAAATGTACTTCATAGCAGCTCGTTGTTTTAAGATACAGTAATCATATTCAAATTACAGTGTACATTAAACTGTAGTCCATTTACAATTTGTTTCATATACACAGGCTCTCAGCTTTTGACCAACAAGTTTGTAAGATTCTGTGGCCAGCTTCATTCTGCCCATCTTTCACTCAACCAAATGAGAGAAAAAACGAAAAAAATGTACAAGTTGGGGTTTTTTTTTAACAAAAAAATATTATTTAGTGAAGGAAACATTGCACTTTTGCCAACCTAAAATTAATTTGCTATAAAGGAAGTATTGTTCAGTGTAGTAGGCTTTGGTATGCAATGGAAGTCACTTCTTCAGTAGTGAGTTGCAGTTGCTCAGTGAAATGCTAACTGATTTTTGTGCAACACAGAACAAAGGATGTTGTCCCAGATGCTCTATGCTACCTTTGTCCTTACAGTATTGCTACACATTTGAAGTTCAGCCCATCTCTTTTTAGAAGAAATCCTAAATGCAACAAGAGTGAGTACAGTTTGACCAAACCTTTGTGAGGCTGAGAAGGCATTGAGCCACCTCACTCCAACAGGGCAGCACTCCCAGCTTGAAAGAGGACACAAGAGTCCTGTCAGAGACTTGTGCCGGAAATGCTGGAGTCTGGAAGAAAAGTATTGATGACGCGGTAACTCTGAGCTCTGCGGATCATGTCGCGGATCTCTATATTCAGTTCCATTAATTTGGTACAGATTTCAGTCAGGCTCTGGTTGGAGCCCACCAGTGCATAGGTGCCCGTCTGACCCAAGGTTTGGTGCCTGAAGTAAATGTTCAGTAGTGTCTGGACTTCATCGTCAGAGCTGCTTCCAAAGATATCATTGGGCCACAAAATCCTGCGATCAAACAGAAAGAGAATGTGTGTATATTAGCACAGCACAGATGGAAGCCAGGTGATAGAGATCTCTAAAAGAACTGACTCACACATGCTTATAAACCAAAAGCAACTCACTGGTTTATGCTACTCATTTGTTACTCAGTCTGTTATCAAGCACTGAAATCACATAAAAGCACAATTCTTACTATCTAAAAAACAAAAAGCTTAAGAAAACTTATTCAAATAAGTGGAACTGGGCTGAATGTTAGCTGATGGCAGTGACATTCACCTACAAGGAATTAGTTCTGTAAAAATATACTCACAGAAGTACTTCTGATCTACTCACAGTGTAATTAAACACCTTAATTGTTGCAAGCATACATGTTTGTATTACTGATTTGATACTGTTACTTGTGGCACGCTGCTGCAAAAGTTAGTAATATCAATGCCCCCATGTACCTTCTTGAAACATTCAATTAATTATGCTGACTCAGCACCTTACATTTAGTATCAAGTTAGGAAGGTAATAAATGCATACTTTTCTAATAACATGAAAGCCTAATACGAGCCATGTAGCAAAACTTGCCTGCATTCTCTTATTTGTCGCACGGCTTTAACAAGTTCATTGTTTTTCAAGCACTCCAGCATAGACTGAATAGCGGCTTCTGTAGAATTGAATGTGGGCTCAGATTCCATTGTCAGAGGTTCAGCTGCGATTGCAGCAGTAGCATCCTTAAGGTTTTTCTTCAACTCACTCAGTTCTCTTGACATATTTAACAGCTGTTGCAAGGAGAAAGATGAGAGATGGGTATTTTCATTCTCCACAAGCACCAAAGACAGTAGCTATTTCAAGCCTGTACTATATTAGATGTACACCTTATGGAAAAGATCCTCTTTTAACACAAGGGCATTTCTTGGCCTCTGAGCTATGCACAATATAGGGAAGACACAAACTACAGATTTTTAAGCTTTGTGCTTCCTTTAACCCTATACTGTATTTTTGGTTTGCTAAAATGCAAGAGTACATCTGAGCAATCTTTTATTTTTCACCCCTGCTACTTTCACCATTCCATAGTGAATAGTTTTAAAAAACATAGACTTCTCCTAGCAATGATGCTGCCATTTATTTACAAAACACATGCAGCATCTGACATGATTAACAGATGGACAGGAATTGTATAACCCTCTGTCAGACTTCAAAGCTCACATGGCACAAGCCTCACAAGTAAGTTAACAGTTGCTTTCTAAAGTCTACCTTTTCGTGCTCATACATCCTAAAAATAAGTACTCTCACATGAACTAATGATGGAACTGCCTTTCAGTAATAGCTTATGGCTCCAGCAAAATATGTGAATTTCACGGTAAAACAGCTCTTCCCCATATTATTGTTTTGCAGTTTCACAGGCTGCATTATTTATAAGATTTCTAACTATGAAATACAGTTACTGGAATCAATTCTCTCATAAGGAACATAAAATATCTCTAAGATTTAAGACTATTTTAAGATGTTTCCTGTCCTGTGTTCTCCTAAAAGTGGACATCCCAGTCACAATGAGCCAGCCTTCAGAACAGTGCCTTAAGATACAATAAATATTCAAGCTCTTTGTACTGCTATAGCATACCTGATAAAACAATTTCTATTTAGAGAGACTCTCTAAGCTATTTGAATATGTCATAAAATACATTTATAGCTTCAAATTTGTTTTACAGCTACAAAGTACCGTAACTTATTCCCCTCAATAGTTTAAAATATATACACTTTAGCAGGAGAAACATACAAATGGAATGGCAAGTTAAATCTTTCCTTAGATGATGCTCATTCAGCTTAAAGTAATCACCTCAAATATATTTCAAAGGATTACATATTTTATGCAATTGTTGAAAATAAACTTGACTAACAGTATTGTTCTTGTGATCTGTTTACTTTAAAGAAAGATACATAGATTTATCTAAAAACAAACGGCTACTTGGGTCAAAAGCAATAGTGTGCTGTGTGAAAAATACGTAAAGAGGAAAAAGGTTGTAAAAATCACAGTGTGAAAAGATGACATTAAGGTATTTAGTTAATTATATATTTAAAATAGATTTAATATTCAATGTTTAATGTAAACATTCAACTGATTTCAATGCATTTATCTACAGAATAAGAACGGGCAGTAGGCTTGCAGTTAAAATATAAAGTAGTTCTACGCTACACATCTTTGCTCAGGTATGAGAGGATGCAAAACCATTTAATAGCTGTTTGTCAAAAACTGCTACTGATGGTTCTAGTATAATACACATGCAATGGAGACAGTTTATATGGCTGGAAATTACAACACATTATTCCAGCAAAAACATTAATTCTGCATCCAGATTAAGATTAATTTACCCAATTATTTTGTTGTTTCTATGCTAACAAGTGCTCTTGGTCTAAGTGTCTCCACAAAGTTCAGAGAAAATCAGTCACGACCTAGGAAAAGGCTGTGTTCTGTATGTGTAATGAAGGTTCATTTTCCTAAAAATTAAGGCCTAATTTAAAATAAAAATAAACCACTTGAAGATGTTCACACAGAGTAAGTCCTCAGTACATGTAAAGTGTGTGAGTGAAGGTAAGATTTCATGTATCATACTAATTTGTTACCATTGACCAAAATGACTTTTGAAGACTGAATGTATAAAAGATCACAGTCTCTGAAAGTACAATTACAAGAAATACAGTCTCTTGACTATATTTTAATGCAGATCCTGCTGTACTGAAGGATTTTGTCTGCAAACTTATATTCAGGGCGAAATGATGTAATCTTTGGTGTAAGTCCATAGAAAGAAATATAAGAACATGAAAGTAAAGTGTTTTTTTCACTGTAAGACTTTTTAGTTTGTTACATACCTCTGGCATGGAACTGACTTCATGCACTTGTCCGATAAGTTTACAGTAGGACTGAAAAAGCAACAGCAGCTGGAAGTGCAGTTTATATAATCTCTGACACAGTTCCAATTGCTAAGGAAAGATTTGTGGAAGAAAAATCATAAAGATCACTGAGTTAGGCTAATTTTCAATAACTAGTAAACCACATAGAGATAGTCCAGTTCTCAGAAAACACTGTTTTACTGGAATATGATCATATACTGTTTCAGAAAACAACATACTTCTGCAGGTAAGTCATACACGACATTGAAAATAAAAATTAGGATGGCTAGCTCTCATGTAGCACACGTCAGCATCAATCTCAAAGCAGTTTATATAGGTTAGCTTCACTATCTCCAATTTGCAGCTGGAAAGCAGACGCAGAATATGGGGGAAATTTGCTGCATGAAACAGAAAGCTCTTTAAGACTTCAGAAATGGCCAAACACCATTTCTGAGAGGATGGAAACCCAAGAGAGAAGCAATGAAGCAGTTGTCTAAGAGGTCAAAGCTTCTGCCTGCTTCTCTAAGGAAAGAGGGAGAGAGGCAATAAATCCATCCAGGAGCAGTCAGTAGGAAGTGCCAGCTCTGCAACGTAAACCTTGGCTGGTGGATTTTCCACCATCTTAAAGAAACCATACAAATGATGGATGGATTTTAATGTGTAAGAGGACCTCTGGCTTCTACAATGTATTCTCTCAGATTAAGTAGATATCGTTCTATGTAATAGACTTGTTTCTTCCAGTGAGACGCGCAGTGCCACACAAAAGGTGTTGGGCACGTTGAAGTAACACATCATGGGCATGTCTGCCAGAGGACTCAATATATGACCCTGGCATTCGTGTGCCTTTCAAGAGGGGGAATCTGGTAGTTCTACAGCTGGATCATGATGGGGAAGGGAGGCGTATTTGATCTTTGGCAAATTACAGAAGTGAAACTTCTACAAGTACAATTGCATGCCAAACATGACACAAAAAGGAGAAGCAGCAATTAATGTCTTTGTCTCTTCAGGCACTTTATACACGCTTAGCTACCAACAGGTACTTCAGCTACTTGCCGAACTGAACTGCAAATGCCAGCACAAATACTTTGAAAGTACTTTAAAAACATGATAAATATTAATTTGAATGAAGTTCTTATTTACATATGGTTCAATATTTAAATGCCAGGGTTTTATTAATAAGCCAAAATTAGAACTGTATCCTTATGCATTTCCAGTTTCAAAATTTCTGTACCATCCATACAAGGCTGAGGGGCTGAGGTCAAGGACATGTTCTTTGGCAAATTTCAGCTTTGTTTGTCAGGGAGAGGCGAACACCAATCACCATCTACAGTCATCCAAAGGCACTGCCAACATCAGGTAGAGGTCCTCTCCTTCTGAAGGAGGTTTATAGAGGAGAATGGGAGCAAGAGGAGAGTGCCAAGCCACGGGGTGTCAACCTGGCAGGGTTTGTCTTGCTGAAGGCTTGGCAGACAGGGCTGCTTGCATGTCAGCCTTGCTCTGCCACAGCAGCATAGCTCAGCACTGTAAATTTGCCTGGTCTGAGCTCTGTAGTGATAAACTGTTTCTGGTTCCTGAGTTGGTACATTTTATGTTTGTTATTGGTGGTCAGGGTTGGAGTGTTCCTGTCCCAGATGGAATGCCACCCCCCCTGATATGACAGCAAAGACCCACAGAAAGTGAAGGAAGGCCCATCAGATCCACAGTGGGGAAAAAAGGGAGGGAATGGCTGTGCAACCTGCTAGGACAGAACAGGCTCATGGGCAAGGACAAAACCTATTGTTGGCCAGGAGAATGAAGAGGTAAGGCATGAAGGATGCTGCCTGTTAAACCTGCCCGCTGGCCATTCTCTGTAACTGAGGGCATGGAGCACCGCCATGCTTGCATTTGTGTGGCTGATCATTCTCCTCCCAAAATAAAGAGTGAATGTTTAGATACAACCTCCTGGAAATGGTTCTGGCTTCTGTCTTACTCCAACCAGGCTCTGCATGTCAGGGGCTGGCTGGCACCCCAGGCAGGGAAGATGCTAACCGTTCACCCCTAATACCAGGCTGGGGACACACACTTGCTCCGTGGTCCTTTTTTTAGCTGGAACACAGCCCCAGGTTCTCCAACAGGGATCCAATTTGCTCTATTCAAATTTTGGAGAACCAGCAACATTATGTAGCAGTTCCATGCACATCTACTTGAAGCTGTCAGGGAGTTAAAAGTTAACTGAAAACCAGGACACGGCACAACATAAAAAAATAAAAATCTGAAGGCAGCTTGGCATGTAACACATGACTTTTTCCAGTCCTTACAGAACAATAATTCAGTTTCACCCTTCTGGTTGTTAACCTGAGTGAAAACAAACTAAGGTCAAACCAAAGTGTCAAGTTTGACTCAGTATTTAGTTACCATATTAAGCAATTCCATCTTTGTTCTTCCTGAGTATTAGAAACCAATAGTGGTGAAACTATTAATCAATATATAAACAAACCCAATTTAAACCGTAACTATATGTCAACCCTAAATTGTAGATTTTCATTAGGCCAAATTGAGAATTATGAGTTCTAAAATAACAAAAAGGTTATCTTCCACTGCAGCGTGGGACATACATTTAAATGCTTGATTTAAAAAATATTACGTAAATGACCACTTAAAACATACGGAGGTGCCAGAACTTTGGTGCAGTATTTTTAGATTTCACAAAACACACATTAGTAAATCATTTTAGTCACTGCATGTAGAACCACATGTTCTACAGGAAAATTATAATGGAAAAGGAAAACATGCTTAGAAGTAAAACAGTAAAACTGGGGTGTATTAGTCCATCTACAGATGGACAAAGAGTATGAAAGAACTTCAACTTACTGCAAGAGATTCCATTTGCTACACAGCAAGCATGGCACAGGAGAAAAGGAAAGGAAAAAAAGTATAGTGTCAGTGAAATGCATGCAATAGGAAGCACAGCCCATCTTTAATAGCATAACTTGTCAGCAGTATTAGCAATGCTTGCCTCAACCTGGTAACTGGTTGGAAATATCACATACAACATGCGCAGCATTTTCAATAAAATAAAACTTCAATTCTAATGGTAAATTCCAGTCTAAATACCCTCAGTTAGATCTTCAGATTTATTAGTTCTGATTTACCCCACTCAGTAAATGCTGTATCTAACAAACACAATGACATTTGCCCAGTTACAGCATGATGTCAGTGCATATGCACATAGTGTCACAAAACATTTGGAATTCTTATTAAAATTATTTACCTTATTATCCACAAAGGCAACAAACACAGAAATGTGAAATAATGCTAACTTTGTATGGCCTGACAAAGTGTTTCATTCTGGTTTCTTTCCATGGGCCTTACTATTAAAAAAATGTATGAAAAGTATTGTCCCAAATCCTGCCCTACTCTTCTGTAAAGCCATGACAAACTATGCTTGAAGCTCTTGTGATGTTTAATTTCATGCCTTTTACATTGCTTGAATAGTTTTCTTCTGCTATTTAGTACTCTTGAAAAAGCCCCTTTCTATCTTGGCTTCCATACAGTTCACATAAATCAAGCTTTGCAAAGCTAAATTCAAGATAAGAGGACAAGAGCAGACAGATCACTGCGCTCTACACATTCACAGGTGTGCTGGCTTGTGTTTTTCAAATCTTGTTTGTGTCTGTCTCAGCTCTTCTGAAGTTTATTGTGCCACCAACTCTCATTTGGACTTTCAAAAAGATTGCAATCCACATATAATTTCTAATTTGTCATGGAATTTACGTTAAAGAAGGTGGCGGGGCGGGAGGGGGAAGGGGGGAGAGAAGCAGCAAGTAAGTGAATTCCATATTTTTTTCCCAGAAAACACTGTCTTCTCTGTATTGCTTCTAAAATCATGGCAAGCCAAAAAAAGGGAAGGGGTTTCACATTACATGAAAACCCCTTCTTCACAGAAAGAAAATATGCTCGATACAAAATCTCCCTCATCTATACTGATGCTGAACTCCACATTGCTCTATAATTTCATGAGTGTAATTTATTTTCCTCTTTCTTTCAGTATAAAACGAAATATTCCTTTGAAGTTGAAAAGACACTAATTATTGGACTAAGTGACAATTCTTTTAGTCCCAAGCAGCAAGGGCTCGGGTAGAACGATCCTAGCCTTCGCTCGTGTTCTCAATGTCTAGTTTAATTCCTATAGTAAATGAAGTATTGGTTTAGTTTAGCTGATAGACACTACACAATTAGTGGTTTTGGCAGCTGAAAATACCAAATGTTTAGAGTATTTGGATCACTCACGCAGTCTTTTATGCAGCTAGTAAATGCTGCACCTAAGAAGGATGCAGCAACACTCTGATTTAGTTTTTTTATCAAGACAGAGAACTACTATTCTGTACAATTAGCAGACAAGGAAGACAGCAAAGCACTAATTTTTAGATCTTCTTGCTTTTTTCAAGGAATCATTTTTACATACTGAAAAGAGATGAGAGTTACACAATTATTTCTTCAGACATTAACACTTTGATGGCTACGCAGTCTTCAGTTATTTACTGGCATGGAAGCCCCACCGTAACAAAAGAACAAAATAATTGCTGTGTGCAAGAGGTATTAATTATAAGTGCATTTTATTAAGGCATTCTATTTGATTTGACATGCCAGTAGACAGAAACTTTTCCCACAGTCTAGGAAAGTGGGTATATATAAAAATTTGTGTATATATCAGAGAGAAAAAGAGATTCAGCATATGCTGTGCATTCTTAAATATCCACTGGACTTGAAGGACAGTAGAAACTATTCTGTTTGGGGAAATCTGTAACACAGATGTGTTCCTCCTTTAGGAAAGCTGCCTACCAGAGCCAATTTTACATCCCTGTCAATCTATGGGTCTGTCAAATAGCAGTCAGATAATTGGTTACTGATCATTAAGAATGTCTAACTTAACAATGAGACTCACTGTGTCTTGAGTTTTATTGTAATTCAACTCAATTCCAGATGACTATGGTCCCAGTCCTACTGGCAGCCTAGAGTAATTGAATGTGTAGCCACAGGAAAAATCATAGCAACAGCTACATTCTGATTTTTTGGGGCAAATTTTTATGGTGTGCAGCATGTTGTAAATATCCACTAACAGTTTGAGTTTGCAAAGCCCACATCCATTGGCTTTTAGTGGGCTTTGGGATGAACAAGTTTTAAGGAAGGTGCATACTGACTTTGGACTTACAGAGTAAACTGAATGTCCCACTGGGAGATAAACACTTATTCGAAATATCAGTTTTAATTGACAAGAAAAAAAAGGACCTTTTATGCATCTCTTTTCCAGAGAAAAAGACCCAAACAAAACCAGACTGATTAGATTCAAGAAAGCCTTGTTTAGTAAGATGGAAGAGTGTACCTATAGCTGTACTCATCTGAGACTGTCACCCCTCAACAGACAGCACAATGTCTGTCACAATATGTCCAGATAATCTTTTGTCTATCAATTGACTCCTATGTCCTTGAGACTCTGTTGTTCAATGTAGCAGCAAAGCTTACAAATCAGAGACACATCCAAATCATGTAATCTGTTGCAAGAATAAGAGGACATTCTGGGACATGAAGCTTTCACCCAATTTCAGAAAAGTTGCCAGCTCCAGCAGCTGACCTAGACAGCTTCTATTTCAAGCTTCAATGTCAGAACAAGCAATTTCTGCCTCTGCCCATTTTTAGTAACAGTAACAACAGTCAACAAATCATGTGCAATTATTCTGAAATAAGATCTGATTAGAAAAACTGATGCCGAGTTAGATACCAGCATCAGCAGGCACTTGTGACTCAACCGCTTGTGCTAATGCTGATATTTGGTCTTATGTCTTGTCTGTAGAGGGGACTATTTCTACTTTGAGCTTTTTACCAGCCGGGGAGTTCTGAGAGCAAGGTGTTGCTTTTTTCTCCTTACAATTATTTATGATCCTTTTCCAGAAGCAGCCAGGTTTTGTGCTTAGCTAAGCATTTTTTTTAGGCCAGAAGTCTTCAGCAGGATTTCAGGCCCTAGTCTAACCCTCAATGAGTTTAACCAGGATTCCTTGTGACTACGTTGGTTTTTCCTACAATTATTAGATTCTTTAGCTTTCAGGGTGAAGAGAAAATGAGAGGAAAAATAATACTTGACAGTCCAGGAGAAATTTTAACTTGTCCCTTCCTAATCACATTCCTCAGTTTCCCTGGACTCTTCCTCCTATTACACTTTTATTGAATGAACAGACTGTTTCACAGGGAAGTGCTGCTTCAACTGAGAGATAAATGAGAAAGGGAAGAAAAGAAAGATGCCTATTGGTCAAAGACCTACCATCTTGTCAACTTCGAAGGAATAATGCATTTTGGGCTGAAGGAACAATGATGGGGAGAAACCAAGGAGTGAGAAACTTCTCTTTTTAGTCTGTTTGATAAGTAGTAAATATACTAAACTTGGCTTCACAAAATACACATTTAATTCTGAAACAGAGAACACCTAGCCGAAGACAACACCACGTAAGTGGAACATGCCATTTACTAGCTTCTAAATGCATTCAGGCCAGCTATTTGAGCTCAGTTCATGGTTTATTTCTTCTCTTCAGCACTCTTTCTCCTCTACTGTTTCAAAAAAAATGAATGTAGATTATCAGCATGCATGTTTCAGTAGTTACACCTCCCTATGCATACTTTATCTCCCTCTCCTGATGTACTTGCAGGAGAGGTAGTAGCATGTATTCCAGGTCTCTTTTTCAGATTTGGGAATAGCTCACTTGTAACTTCCCTGTATACAATTCCTATTACAGAATGGTCAGTATCTTATTTAAATGCACTGGAAGCCGCCTGTCACTTTTGCTGGTGCCAATGACAGGTGGGGGAAGACCGAACAGTTTTCCCACTGCCTGTGATTGCAGCCACAGGACTTATTAGCAAATCATATTTGCTAATAAGGTCAAGAAAGCTAAAATGCAGGGGTGGCAAGAGCTTGGGATTCTTGGGAGATGGCATAGAAAATAAAAATCAGGGAAGTTCAAAAATGGGAAGAAAAATACACAGAAGTGGGAAGAGAGGTTAAGATAAAACCAGAAGAAATAAAGTGAACTGGGGGAGAAGACAAACTTAAACTAACATAAGAATAAACCAAAGTATTTGAAAAAAACGGCTACAACAGTCAGTTGTGTGTTCTGAAAATGTCACCATTATCTTTCATATGTTAAAATACATGGAAAGAGAAGATGTCACTTTTTTCTACATGTCGATGCTGCTTCCTGATTTTGGCTAATTCTTTCCAGCCCCCTCTTTTCCCCATCCCTCCATTCTTTTATCTCCAAAAGGACAAAAACCCAACTCTACAAAATAACATTTCTCAATTCATTCTACACCACTAAGATACTAGCTGTTTCTTATAGCTTAGTATATTAAATAATAGGAATGCCTGCTGATGGTGCTGATTTCTGAAAAGACTGATTTGTTAACTAGAATCAACACACTGAATATAGATACTTATGTGTATATATATGGGCACATGTACATGTAAAACTTGCTCAAAAGTGATACTTTGCCATAGCTATGAATACTTATCTACAGCATGAATTATTCCACTAGCCATTTTACAGTCTTTATTTCACAACTACTAACCTAAGCATATTTCAACCAGGCAAATCTTGCTGTCGGGCAGACTGAGTGTGTAACAGCTGTAGATAAAATGAGTGTAATGTGGAAATGCAGTACTCCAGAGGTGATTTTCAGAAACTCTGTGCTGTGGGAAACTGCTGCTGCAACATCTTTCTAAAATGGAGAGCATGAACAACCCAGACAGGGTTAGCCCTGCCTCCTCGTCTAGACTAGGAAGGCAGCAGTACTGCCTTTGAGTGTTTCTCATTTCCTGTGGCCAGGGCTGAGGCAACAATCACCTTTGAGCCTTAAGTGTGAAAACTGGATTATGCCCAAGCCCAGCAGAGAGACAAGGAGGAAGTACAGCAGGATCTTGTGAGTCTCAGAACAAGATCTATCAATCACACGTTACTTTACAGGAGAGAAATATTAGTGCTCATTCATTACCTTCTCCTCTGAGTCTCCTGGCTGGCAGGTAATAACTCCATCTCGTGAGCCCCCAGCAAATGTTGCTTTGCAGTTTGCAAGCCACTGTTTTGAGAGAGAAATTAAAAGAAGATATAAACACAACCTATGGTTTGATTTGAAGAAAAGTAAGCAAAATCTTGGTTCCACAGCATAGCATATAAATAAATAAAGATCTGCAGTTGCATTTTTCATTTACACAGACTGTGGCAATTTGCTTTGACTTCTGATTTCTCCTGGTATTTGAATTGCATAAACTAAGAAAATGAATTAATTACTGAATAAGGGAGAGACCCGGAATATTAAGGATACAATAACCATATTTTTTTTTAGTTCTGGTTTGTATGTTCAGGAAGAAATATTTCATGAATCCAGTACTGAAACATGTTTTTTTATTGAACATCAGTTTAACCAGATCTGAGTGTATCTGCAGTCTCCTGACATAGCACACAGACGTACAGAACAAATATACACATGTACAAAACATAATCCAGCATACCGAGAGTGTTGCTTCTTTCCTGTTGTTGTATGTGTCCAGGTACTCCTGTAGCTCTAAAACACTGAACTTCAGCTTTTCAAGAAGGCCACAGGAGAGCAGCTGGAGAAATGAAATCAAAAGGTCTAGTAAATATCACTTTAAAAATACTAACAGAGCAGAAAGTATTGTAAAGATCTTGCAAAAGTACACTTATATTTACAGATACTAATGCTGAAAAAATACTTATGCAAAAGTAAAATTACACATAATTAGAATACTATACTGAAAACTCAACAGCAAAAGTTGCACCAATGATAATGTGGAGTTGAAATTGTGTTCTGTGTTTAACACCTTTGCAGAGGACAACAAAATACTGCACAAAGCCTAACTAGTCATCTCCACAGAGGAACAGCTCTTCCATGGTCACGGCAGTGGGCCCAAGAATACACTTTGCAAGTCCCTACCTCTGTAGTTCTGTGTGAGGCCACACTGTCCTGAAGCTGTTGCACAAACATGGGCCAGAATGAAAACAGTGGGAAGGCTCATCTCATTCGTTCCCTAATACTTATTTTTATCATCCAGCTCTCGTCACTGTTGACTCAAATGAAACCATTAAACAAATTACCCTAAAAATAGCTTCTCCTTTTTTTTGTTTGTGGAGCCAGCAGGGTTAAGCAGGCACCTGTTTTATATTGTTTTCTGGCACAAAGGCTTATCACTTCATAACTGTTCTATGATTCTATATTGCCCATCTGCCAGTATCTACCTAATAAAATAATATGGAAAAATCATGGAAATATGGTTAAGAATAAGAGGTAAAATTAGAGATAGGAGGTGAGTATCTTTTTGACGTATATATACTCAGGAGTTGCTCAAAAGTGAAAGAAAGAGACAGTAAAATAACACACTGCAACACAGCACATGCCTCTTGAAAAGAAATATACTCACTGTTTCTGCATCTACAAAAAGAGTGGGACATTCTGAACATGAAGTTAACATCTGAGAAGACCTCACAAACTTGGAGCCTATTCCTCGCAGGTTGTCTCCTAAGTAACTTGCTGCATCGCAGGTTAGGAAGCAGAATCTTTTCTGAATATTCTGGAAATAAAAATACAAGTTGTTGTATTCTTCACTCAAGAAAATGGCATGATTTTTCTGTCCACACAATAACATGTGCAAAAGAGACTGTTTCCCTATGGAGAACTGAATGTCTGCTCAAGGATACTGAATAATAGTTATTATGCCAGAGACAGCATACAGCTGGGCAAGTGCAAAACTAATTACACAATTCATAATAATCTACTGCTGAAATGCATTCTTTTTTTGTAAAGACTATTCAATCTTCATGTAGCCTTTGCTCTACAGGTAGCTTTTCTTTCTTGGCTGTACAGAGTTCACAGAGTTGATCAGCACATGACTTTCTGCCCATTCCGGGCATTGTTTTGTTAGTATTCCATGTCAAGTGGCTAATCAGATAAGATAATGGACATCCTAATGCCAAACAGGGGCATGAAAAAATCAGAAAAACCCTTTTGTTTTCCCCTGTGGGAAAAACCTTCTCACTAAAACTTTGCTGCTTGGGAGGACTCCAGGAATACTACACCGCATCCGGGAATTACTCTTCTCAGAAGTTTTTTTTGTGTTTTGAGTTGTAATCCAGTGAAGTCTTTAAGAAACATTCTAGTGCTGATAGTTTCTTTTCAGTGACTAATATACAGATTGACTAATAAACAAACCCAATATGTTAGTCTTGCAGGAACTGGAATAATGATAGTGATAAATACACAGGAAGTTTTACTGCCAAAATGTATCTCAGTAAGGTCAACTGCTCAGTAGGTGGAAGTAACATGAAAATATAAAAGAAATATAAAAGTATGCAGCATTTTTGTATGATTCATTCCACGTTACCATAGGCATTTTTCTGAGGTTAGGACCTACATTACCCTAAGCATGCCTCAGTGAAGAGAACTGCTTCCCAAATACCAGTCTGGATGAGAGACATATAAATAGCCTGTCACTGTTCCTACATTGGAGCACTGAAATTAAGTACCTAAAATCAAATAAAAACTGAATTCAGACTTTACTGATAATGTCAGCTGTTGGATCACATGATTTTATTTTTTTAAAAAAGCTACATAAGCCTTCACATTGTAGGTAGGGTAAACACTGTCAATTTATAAAATGGTTAAAGACAAACTTCCTCTATAGACCAATTTCGTAAGTGCTTATTTGTGAATCTCTCTCTAAAGCATCTGAACTGACCATGTGAACATACTTGAAATCAGACAGATTGATACTTCTACTATATGTTTCTACCATCTTACTTAACAAAGAAAAAAAGCACTATACATGTCACTCAGCACATGGATCAGTTTCCCTGCTGCACTGAGTCTGTAGCCGAGGTAAGGGGCTTGTACTAATTACCATCAAAACAGGTAAGTTATTATTTTTATGAGCAACTATATGAATCATCTGAGTCATAGGACTTAGTGACAGTTGGAGATTTATTACTATGATGCCTTCTGAAAAGAAAAATACGGTCCAAGTCTTAGTGAAACTATTGCTGACAACTCTTCTGGCAAAGGAAAGGGATCTAGATTTGATCTTAACCCACAGAAAAGAGCTAGCTGAGAATGTGGAAGTAGAATGAAATTTAGAAAAACAGGTTATGGAACAGAGTCTAAGGGATGTTGGTTGAAAGAGACATTTGGAGAACATCTGATCCAACCTTCAACTCAAAGCAGGGCTATTGCCAACACTAGATCAAGTCAGCATGGCTTTGTCTAGCAGAGTCTCAGAAGCTCTATGGTCAGACATTCCTCAGGCTCTCTGGATAACCTGCTTAGGTGCTGCAATGCCCTCCTGGGGAAGAGTAATTGAGTTCATGGATCTGAGGCAGTGAAGGAGACAGATTGCAGAAGTAATACAGTTGACTTCAATGAATTCAGAATTTGCAGGAAGAAGCCCATAAGAAATAACTTCATGGGGAAAGGAAATAACAAGAGTTAGCCATTCTTTAGGAAAAAAAAAAAAAAAAAAAAAAAAAAAAAA
>NDXB01012343.1:20274-38435 GCA_002631895.1 Agapornis roseicollis | reverse complement strand
TCCTTTCTCTGTCCCCCATACTTAGTTCATCAAAACCTCTGAAAAATAATTTCAATTACAATTGCAAACCCTTGTTCCCTTTATCTGAGGTCTAAAGTACATGGACTTAGAAATAATTAAAAAAAAAAAAAAAAAAAAAAAGAAAGAAAAAAGAGGGAAGCAGCACATTCTGTACCACCGCAAGACAGAAAATACATTAAGACATACACCTGCCTACATCAGATATTTCAGTCAGGCAAATACTCATGCAAAAAAGAACAGAAAGTGAAACTGTGTTAAGTTACTAAATTAGTGTTAAGGTACTACCAAAACCAGCACAGCAACATAGGCACAATATGCCAAATAAACCAGCGAGAGAAAGGAAGAATGTCAAGAAGCAAAGTAGAAAAAATTAAGAGGAAGGCCAAGGAATTACAGTAGAGAGAAACATTTTAGTAGCATCTGTTAGTAAAAGACCAATGTGTTTAATGCCTTCTTTTGCCTTATTGCTCCCAGAAAGAGAATCTGTGTACAGGTAACTGAGATATCTATGAAAACTTTGGTGAGAAAATAACTTGCTAGTAAGGGCTTGGATATTTTTACATCTTTGCAGATTAGGAAAACATGCTATGACAGTTACAATACTGGCTAAAGAAATCTAGGAACCATAACAAGTATTTTTGAGAACTCACAGAACCAAGGGTGTTCTCATCTCAAAAAAAAGAACAAAAAACCCAAACCCAAGAGCAAAAGAATTAAACACAAACTTCAGGAAATGAGAGAACATATAAGATATGAATAACAGGCAGTACAGATTTGGCCAGATAATATGAAACTTTAATTTTCATGAAGGGCTAAAATTTTCTATTAGGAGGAGAAGAAATTGATATGTTATACATTATTTCAATTGCTGTCTTAGAAGTAAGTCAGGGAATCCTGGTCTAGAGGTAACTAGGTATGCAAACTTATGAAGTTAATTATCAGCAGCTCACTATCCTATTGCTAAGATAAATGGAGTAGAATTCTACTTGGGACTGTGTCAGGCACTAACCAAGTCATTAATGAAAATACTGAATACTGAATAATGGAATATGCTTCATGCTTATTAAGTACATGGATGGTTGTGCTGCAGGGGCTGCAAGTTCTTTGGAAGCCTGGATTAGAATTCAGATTGATCTTGATAAACTGGAGAAGCGGTGCGTGAAAAGAAAGATGAGATTGTACACCTAGGATGTCCACAGAGAACATTCAGGATAGAGAATAACCAGGGAGGCAAACTTTTGCAGAACAGTATCTGCACACTAGGTTGGGTTACAACTGGAAAATGTGCAGTAGTCAGTAGAGAGAAAATTTTCAACAGGAATACCTTCTATAAAATAGGTAATCCTTTCTAGTCAGCGCTGGTAAGAATTTAGACTGAAATACAGAACCTCTCTTGCTTTTCAAGTAATAAACAGCCTACTGATGAGAGCCCATAGGAATAGTGAGAAGTTAAGGTGGCTTATGGGAAGGCTGAAAGAAATGGGGTTAAATAAAAGAAGTTTGGGATAGATGAAGTCATGGTAATGGTCTTTAAACTGCAAAGAAGAGAATAAGTATAACTGTGTATAGAGCAAGAAGCAACGGACATAAAACACAGGAAGAGAAGTTTTCAAGCAATTGAGAGCTTGAGCATTGGACTACACTACCTAGGAACATTGTGAAGGTCCACCTGAACCTAAAGGTTAAGAACAATCTACAGAAAAAATGTTAACAAGCATCGGAAGAGCACGAAAGTTACAGTTGATCCTATCCTGGGCAAGATAAAGGACATAAACAACAGGTCCCTTCCAGCACACATCTACTCATGTGTTTTAAGAGTTCTAGCTTATTTTATGAAAATAAATTCCTCAAAGCATTTCAGTCATGGTTTCATCAAAAGCTGACCAGCCCACTGTTTAGATTCAAGAAAACATATCCTTCCTTTACTGCTTTCCTTACAGATATTCATAAAAGCACCAATCAATCTATGGCTAAGAGATAAGCCTTGAACACTGTTTTAAAAGCATTAAAATATAAAAAAGCAAGAGCCTGTACTTTGGTACGTATATATATAATACTTCACTAAATATATCATGGACTATTAGTTCTACAGTAAGTTATCATCTCAGCTATGTCCTTTTGGGTGCAGATTACAGTGGCTGTAATCATAGAATAGTTAGGGTTGGAAAGGACCTTAAGATCATACAGTTCCAACCCCCCTGCCATAGGCAGGGACACCTCCCACTTAGCCATGGCACCCAAGGCTCTGCCCAACCTGGCCTTGAACACCGCCAGGGATGGAGCACTCACAACCTCCCTGGCCAACCCATTCTGGTGCCTCACCACCCTAACAGGAAAGAACTTCTTCCTCAGATCCAATTTAACTTCCCCTGTTTAAGTTTGAATGCATTACCCCTTGTCCTGTCACTACAGTCCCTAATGAAGAGTCCCTCCCCAGCATCCCTATAGGCCCCCTTCAGATACTGGAAGGCTGCTATGAGGTCTGCACATAGCCTTCTCTTCCCCAGGCTCAACAGCCCCAGCTTTCTCAGCCTGTCTTCATATGGGAGATGCTCCACTCCCCTGATCAACTTTGTGGCCCTCCTCTGGGCTTGTTCCAACAGCTCCATGTCCTTTTTATGTTGAGGACACCAGAACTGCACACAATACTCCAGGTGTCATGAGAGCNCCACTCCCCTGATCAACTTTGTGGCCCTCCTCTGGGCTTGTTCCAACAGCTCCATGTCCTTTTTATGTTGAGGACACCAGAACTGCACACAATACTCCAGGTGAGGTCTCATGAGAGCAGAGTAGAGGGGCAGGATCACCTCCTTCGACCTTGCTGGTCACGCTCCTTTTGATGCAGCCCAGGATACGGTTGCTTTCTGGGCCGCAAGCGCACACTGCAGTCGGCTCATGTTCATGTTCTCACTGACCACCACCTCCAAGTCCTTCTCCGCAGGGCTGCTCTGAATCTCTTCTGTTCCCAACCTGTAGCTGTTCCTGGGGTTGCTCTGACCCAGGTGTAGGACCTTGCACTTGGCATGGTTACATATGGAATGCTTCACGAATTTGCATGTCATCCTTGCACAGGGGCCATGCTAATCTTCTCTGTATCGTTCCAATTTTAGTATATGTGCTGGTTAAGCAAGCAAAGTCTAAACACAGTATATATTTTATGAAATGGGACTAAAGCGAATAATAATGCCAACCACAGGCATATTATGAACAGCTGCATGCTTGCATATAGTCACTGTGTCAGTGTAAATAGTAACAACATATTCTTAAATGTTTTCTTCTTAATCTCAGGTTTCCTCTTCTGGGAAGAGGATTTCTTGTAATAAAACAGCTTGGTTGTGGAAACTACTTGCTAGTTCTCAAATCTACTTGTCTTGGAACTGGCTGGTCTGCTGGCAGACATTTGATTTGATGAAATACAAAGGGGCAGCTGTAAAGATAATCCAGAGACCCCTGAGCTGTGACCCGTTTACAGGAAAAGTACTTCAGTAATTTCAGGAATTATAAACAAGTTTAGCGTGTTGCGGGCAAACCTCCAAGATACCATTAACTTGACACAGACTGAAATGTAGGTGCCCTGGAAAATGCACTTCTTTCACTTCACCAAGTATTAAGCTGACAAGCTCCTCCAAACAATGGTTTTGTTTCACAGTTAAATATTTTGGCAGTACTTTGTGTTGCAAGCCTAGCACATACTGGGCTTGTTTTTGAAACTTCCTGTTGGTGAGGATCAAGAGCCTTTTAAGTTAGTGAATGAGTAGCAACGTTTCATGGTGCAAACACAGTATAATTCCAGACAAACTGGGATGTTATGACAAAAATCTGGGAAAATAATACTTCTATTTTTTAACCTGGAAGAGGAGAACAAAGATACTTTTATAAAATAAAAATATGGCTGTGACTCCAGCTAGAAAATTCTGGTTTGCTGATACCATTAACACTTCCTTTTAAATTATTTTTATTACTGTTACTCGTGTTTTACTGTTGCTGATTTTTTTTTTGAGAGCAGTATTGTAGCTTTTTCCTTTAAGTATCAACTGCAGAAAATGAGTAGGCCATCTTCTGAATACAGGGCAAGCACAACAGCAAATGTAGCTTGTGCAAGTTAAAACAGGTATTTCACAGGTAATATTTGGGTCCTGCATTACATAGCATTATTTATTTGGTTTTCAGAAGTGTGGTACCAGTTCTCTTTCACCTCTTCAAAGAGAACAAAAAGGACAAATAACTCAGAACACTTGAACAGCGCTATTAACATCCAGGACTGCCATAATGGCAGAAAAGCTGAAAATACATCATGCAGAAACATAGAACTGATTTTCAAAATTGAACTGTCATGCACTGAAGTCAACCCTGTTTGGGTTTTTTTTTTTTTTTTTCTTCAAAATGGCTATTTACCAGTGTTTAAAAGGCACCCAAACATTACAGTGGTGCAGTGTTTAAAGGAGGACACAGTGTACAGCTAGAGAAGATGTCATGAACTCTGGTGGAGCACAGAAGAAACAAGATCATAGAATCAACTAGGTTGGAAAAGACCTTTAAGATCATCAAGCCCAACCATTACCTCAGCACTGCCAAGACCACCAATAAACCATGTCAGTGAAGGCCTCATTTACACAGTTTTTGAACACTTCCTGGTATAGTGATTACACCACTTCCCAGGGCAGCCTGTTCCAATGCTTGATGGAGAAGAGATTCTTACTGTGTGATGTTTCTTTCTTATAAGGATAGCCTTAAATATATTAAAAGGTCTTGAGAGTGTATAAATATTAGTAGGGTACCTACTGCTAATAAAAAATGGTGTACTCTGAGATCATGGGTACTTAAACTCTGTATGAAGTTACCTGGCTGGAAGTTCACTGTTGCAGCATGCTAAACAGCCTGCAGCTGCCTCATACAAGACAGAAGAAACAAGTAAAAAAGGATTTAAAACTAATTACAGATAAGAACAGGCATTCCTTAGAACAGCTTCTATATTTGACTTTATTTTTTTCTTATCTTTTTGCAAGATTCTTATCTTTATGAGCATGCAGTTTAAAAAGGAAAAATGTATTTCTAATCTTCAGACTCAGTCTCTGGAACTTATGTTACATGATGGCAGCTGGATATTTGGAACACAATATTTAATAATGTTGACATTTACATGGGCACGGTTAGATTTCAATGGTTTCAGATGAAAAAACAGATACAATAGTTTGAGATGAAAAGGCTGTTTCCTGTCTCTTGCAGTTAGTGTTTCAGGCTATATGTAAAGTACTAAGGAAAATACTTTTTAAAGTGTATCCATATTTTATAACATTACTTCCAAACCTGCAAGTATGAGATATGTACTATTTTTTATGAGGAAACTGGTCCTAGAAAACAGTTCTGCATAAAAATCTAGTATGGCAATTCTTCAGCATGCAAAATTACAATGGTTATATATCTAGTAGTTCTTTGTGGTACTACTATCAAGAATCCAAACAGCCAGGCATGGTTTAAACATTTTGATTGTGTACCTTAAACTTATTTGCTCACCTTAAACAGGGAAGAGAACACATGAAATGTATAAACTGCACAGGAACCATCAGAGTCGCACATGAGCTGGTTGATATGACTACGCCAGGCTTCTTCTGCATCATCACATGCTGCTGGCTGAAATGCAGCAAGGATGGCAGAAAAAAATGGTGAGGGAGGAGGGGAGGTATTTCGGTCAACATCTCCAAAACTGAAGGAGAAAAAAAAGCCAGATTGTGATGAAAGGAGAATACCAGGAAGGTGGCAGATAAAATAGGCTACAACAGAGAGACACAATCACAAGATCAATTACAGCACATTCCTAAAAATATTCATCAACTTTCAAACGACTTTTGAAGGTTGGCAAAATGTTGGCTACAGTGTTAAAAACCTCCAAATACAAATCCCTATCTTCAAGCCATTATCATCTATCTTTCTCCAACTCAGAATACTTCAATCGTTTTATCATATCATCATTTGGAAGAAGGCTGAAACTTCACAGGACACTAAAGCCCATGAAGAAAAACTCCATTTTTAGGAAAAATTGGTTTAATCATGTACAGAAGTAATGAAAAGAATCTTGGCATGTACAAATATTATATACACTGACTTCTTTGTCCCCCAGTGTAACGGATTGGAGAATATCCATCCCTCCTCCACACTGTCCTTAGGACAGAGCACTATTTTGGCACTCCACGGTCAGTGAGACCGGCTGACCTCCATTTTTAAAGGGTACTAAGATACTTAACCTTGCATTATTACCCTTTGAGATGGAGAAATACTTCCTATAGCTCCCAAGAACAAGAACTGTGATTCTGCAATGTGTGGCACATAGACAATGACTGAGCTTCTTTATATATCCTGATTCTTTTCTATAAACACCTGCTAACTGCAGTCTAATTCAGCATCCAAAATCTGAAAGATCTCCATAACACATGGAAAAATCTTGGTGCCTTGTTGCAACATATACTGGAGTCTAGCCACACTTACCAGCAGCCTCAAGAGTATACAGATGGGATTTTTGACAATATTGTAACTTCCTTATGACCCATAGGAAATCAGATGGATGATCTGTTGAACAGCTAACTAAATAGTATTTCCATTACTGTGAACCTTCAAAAATCCTATTTTTTCTTTTGTGTGTAAAACCATATCTTCTTTATCCTAGAAGGAAAATCTCGTTTTTTNGCCTTGTTGCAACATATACTGGAGTCTAGCCACACTTACCAGCAGCCTCAAGAGTATACAGATGGGATTTTTGACAATATTGTAACTTCCTTATGACCCATAGGAAATCAGATGGATGATCTGTTGAACAGCTAACTAAATAGTATTTCCATTACTGTGAACCTTCAAAAATCCTATTTTTTCTTTTGTGTGTAAAACCATATCTTCTTTATCCTAGAAGGAAAATCTTGTTTTTTTTTTCTAATTATGTGATAATTATGCAGGTAATTAGAGCATTGCTGTCTCACTGCTCTAAACTCATGGCAATTTTATAACTTCTGTAGCCAAAAATAGCCATTCCATTAACTGGCACATTGTTAACACTCTACTGTATAGTGTAAAAGAACTTCTACAAATAATAGCATATACAAGTACCTAGCAAGAGCAAATTGTTCCAGCCTGTCAACTTTCTCTTCAGTCTCTGTCATATCCAGACTAAGGCTATCACTGCACTCAAATGCTCCAGGAATTTCATTTGTAGACCCTGAAAGGTCATCCTCATGGACTGCTGTATCGTGTTCTTCATGTACAGCTTCAACCTAGGGGAGTGAATGATGATGTCTTAGAAAACGGAGAATTAATATGCTAATTCCACTAATAAAGCATTTAATGAAAAAAATCCACCTGATAACATGTTAAATGACACAGATATAAAGCCACAGATTAGAAATTGCATGAATCAAGTTACAATTCTTCAAAACCACTGTATTTGCTTAACTTGCTGTCTTGGATCAATATTATTTTTTAGGCATTTCTTCAACTTGATTTGTCGCAAAGAAGTTCAGATTTCAATGCATGTGGCAACATAACAGGGAAGTGTATTTTCCAGGAAGAAAAATAGGGTTCTTGTTACTATCAGGCTGCCCTTGTCACTTATCCCTTGATAGTGTCCAAGAGTGCATTAAAAAGTCCCAAAAAATATTGAAAAAATCCTCACTGCCTGGAACACTATATGCATGTTTAGAATTAAACATTACTTTTAGCATGTCATTTACATAATAACTTCCATTCAAGAGGAATCCAAAGCATTCTATAGACCATTAAAAGGATTATGCTTCTACTATTTCCTTCCTTTTTCACCCATTAGCACCTAAAACTCTTGATTTCTTTTTAAAACTTTCAGATTTCTCTTGCATTTTTAATCTGAACAAATTTTGTTTCAGTTTTAATCTTTTGGCTTTTTGGTAGGACTGGAGTACACTTCCAGAAATGGGTGAAAAATATGTAAAATAGCATAATATAAATATTCATATCCCTCAAAGCATTACCATCACTGCTTTATAATCCCTTACAAATACTATCTTAATTATTGTGATTACTACCTTTAAAAGAAAGTAAGTTTCACTAGTTTTGTGCTGTTAAAAATCATACCTGGCTTTTGGCCCTGAAACACTTGAGAAGAGGACCATATTCTATAATCCTACTTCATCAGTTTGTTGCTTTCATTTACTGAATCTTTTTAAAAGTTGAGGTGATATTTTTGGTTTTGCTTACGATGCAACAACTGAACCTTTCTGTACAGCGCTAAAGAAGTAACAAAAATTCTCCTCTGCATTGCTGACATGCCATCAGCTCTCTGAAAATAAGAACTAAGAGGAAAAGAGAAACAGGAAAGAGCTCAGATTTTGCTTTATCAAATAAAAATTATTTAGGTGCAAGACTCAAGTTGTTTTTTGTTTTTGTTTTTTTTTTTTACTAAAAATTGGATAACTTCTTCCTTAAAATACATACAAACCCTGGCATTTTAACTTAATTTATACTGACTCCAATAAGGTTTGGGTAAAAATGCAAAAGTATGCATACTAGAAGAAAATATCCTTGAGGCAAAAAACAGTAAGAAGGCATTCTCTATAAACTTATAAATTCAAACATCTTTGTAACACTGGCAAATCCTTGTCAACTGGGGTTATGTATTTCACTGGTATCAAACCTGTGTCAGGACTACCTGAATTTGCCAGTCAATACCACAAGAAACTGCTGTGATTTTACATTCTTCACTGATCTACTTTTTCCAAAGCTTTTCATTTCCTGATGAACACTGGCACATGGGTATTTGAAACTTAAAGAAATTTTCACAGTAAAGATTCTAAAACCTCATGAAGCTCATGAACTATGATTTGCAATTCTTAATGTGCATATCAATAGCTACTGCAGCTGGATGCATGAGATTAGCTGCAGTCACCACCTGCAAACATCTGTTCTGACTGCAGCTTCCTGAACTGAAATTCTGCCAACTTCTGATTATGGTTGTTACGTGGTAACTTGTCTAATAACAGTTGTTTTGACAAATGATAATGAGTTTACCTTTTCCACTATGATTATTTTGACAGGTTCCCCTCCTTTCCTATCCTTACTCACATTTCCCTTCTGTCCTTTCTTACTCCTGGGGAGGCTTCTGACACAAACAATTTATTCAATATTCAGCACAATTCCAATCTCCTTTTCTAGGACTCCTCCACCAGAAGTTTTCATTACTTCTGTTATATGAAGTGCTAGCAATACTGTATAATTTTTGTGTGTGGCTGTATTTGGAAGAGACCAAGAGCAGGGACTGGAATGAAAGCTGTTGATTACACAAAACGTATTTTTTCCTCAGCCCCATTCTTCATCATCAAATGCCCTTTCTGCTGAAGTCACCCAATTCAGACATGACAGAGAAAGTTTTACTGGTAAAGAAACAGTGACATAACCCACACACACATCCCATCCCAGATTATATTTCTGGAGAGACACCTGATCTCCCAGAAACAAGTATTATCAAACAGGAAATTAAAGAAACCATCTCCACATTGATAAATCACTTACCAAGTTTACTCTAAGTTCATTTTCTGATACAACTGTCTGAAATAAACTGTGCTGAACATAGTGGTTGTATCCTTGCAAATCCTGCCTTCCCACCCCCCTAGGAAGGCTTAATTTTGCAGTCATGAATTTAAAATTTCTAAATGTCTGCCAAAAGGCAACAACTGAATCCAGTGCACACAACTGCACAATAGGTTCCCACATACAAAAGAATCTCAGAGAATACACGCATACACCCACCACATGAGTTAGCATATCATTCATTTAAATCAGCATGAAGGAACAAAAGTCTGTGCCCTTAGGGTTGTAACTTGCAGCCAGTTCATGAATGTGTCTTCCAATGAGCTTGTAGTATCTTGGTGTATATGTAGTGCCATATACTTAAGAAACAATACATAAAATATTTTAATGAAGAAAATATGAGTAGAAAGGAAAGAGTATGAATGTGCATGAGCATATGAATGTATTGTACTATGCCAAACAGGAAGTCAGGCTGTACTTGCTTTCATAGATCAAACCCCTTATGAAAGTGTAGGTAAAACAAACTTGTAAAAGTGTTATTTAGAATACAGTCTAGTTGGAAAAGAGAGTAAAAACAAATTCACCTTAGATCCTTCAGACACTTGAAGATTATTCATATCAGGCAGAGATACATCAAAGCCGGACGTTCCTATATTAAAATGATGAGGGTCTGCTGACGTTGTGTCACACGATGTAGAAAGTGAGTCAATATGATTTGTATCCTCAGATGGGGAGAGAGTTATAATCTGTTTAAAAGCCAAAATAAGCACAGAAGAACTGAGTACATGGCTATCCTATCACACAGTGTAAAACAGTTGTTTAAAAGGGCAGTGTTGGTGGCTCTCTTAGTTCACATGCAAACATATTATAATCCTTTCAATGTTTCTCATAAAAATTGTATGCAAACGTCCCAAAGGTGAACAATGAAAACCTGACACAGTTTAACAAACTGGAGCTTTGTCCTATTTCTTTAAGTATTACATAACATCAGAACCATTTACTACTGGCCAATTGTGCAAAATAGTCACATAGTAATCTGTGGAAAAAAAGGCCAAATAATCAGATCTGATGTTTCCTGTGTTTTGAACTTTGCATTAGAAGTCCTGTTTACATTTGCAAATAAGGGAAAATTAAGCAAAAACCAAACACAGCATTGAGTGCCACCCCCCAGTTTCAGCTGATTACATTGCACCTGCAGGAGAGGAAAATAAAAGCCCAGGCTACTTAAAGCCACAATCCTGTATTTTCTTAAATTGGAAGTTTGCAACTTACTAGGTCTGAGTTCTCCAGGATTTGGCTGGTGGTCAGGTCCTCCTCCTCTGATGACTCATCTGAGTCCTCATGGTTCATTTTGTTGAGGCTGGGCGTGCTCCCTGAGAGCTGGCTCTCTTCCAGCAGCTGCATGTCGCACTTGTCCAGGCTATCCAGGGACCGTCTGCGCACTCCCCAGTTGAAGTTGTCCATGCTCTCCCCCTGAAATCAGATATACGGTCAGCTTCCTTGATCTGAAGTCATAATATACAAACCACTAGTATCATTAGATCAAAGTTAGCTCAAGAAATATTTTTATGTAAAAATAAAATACAAACTTGATATAAACATTTTTTTGTTTGTTCACCTGGAGATAAGAGCAGAAGCATGGAAATGACAAGTTAAATGAAGATTCAGTCTTTTCAGTATTAGATGTTTTTCATGCATTTGCTGATTTAAGAATTTGGTTTTGTAAGACCACATATACACACCCCTCAATACTAGTAGGGCAATGACAGGTAAATGAAAAGTTTAGAAGCAATTTTAGAGGACTTTTCCATGATGTTTAAAAGTATTAGGAGCACAGATCATAGTAATGGTTCAACTGCAAACCCATGTTAAAGATTTTAGGTTCTCTGCATTATATACATAATCATAATGGTGAGTAGATTTGAATTAACCCTTCACTCACATACAGAATGGAACAGCTAAAGCAGCACACCTTTTAAAACTTTTATTCTTATTTATTCGTATTGCTTAATTTAGTAATTTGAATTTATCTGAATTATTTGAAACTATACTTAGAGAAGATTTCATGTTTTAAAAAGTACACAGTCAAGTGGACCAAACATTTTATATTAACTTTCAGTTTTGATCCCATGTACAGTTACATAAAGCCAAGTGCATTAAGCAAGTGGCATAATTATTGTGAGGCTGGAGAACTGATACAAAGATCGCTTGATTTCTGTCATGTATAAAAATGACAGTTAGTTTTCCACCATTTTTCCATTTGTTTATGTATCTTCCAGTGGACTGTATCCCTTTTCCCTAATTGTGCTAACTCTCTTGCTCCCTTCTTCAGGCTTTGTCAGATTCCTCTCTAGCAAATGCAGGAATGTCTCCACAAGTGCTCCTGCCATGGACCTGCAGAGGCCAAAGGGGCCTTACACAGTAAGAAGGGCCTACCCTAAAGTATCCAGTTGCAGTTTTGGGTACTTTATCTATGTTAAAGCCCTCAACTTACATCAATGTGGGAAGGAAATTTATGGAGAAAAAGGTTTCTTTTTAATGTGCAGGGCTGACTTTTAAACAAGACTGTAGGATGCAACACTCTTAAACAAGCAAACCAATTGCTGGAAATTCAAGTTGACAGTTATTTTTTAAATATGAATGTGACAAAAATAGAGTTCTGCCTAAAAAATCATAAGCATTACTATCAAATCACTGATTATGTGTATTTCCTGGGTTTATGCAGACTGAAATTATGTGCAATCATAGAGAAAAAGATCTCAGTTCAGTAAAGCCCCTTAAGAAGATTTGTAGTTTTAAACGCTTGAGTAATCCCCATTCAGGACTACTCAGACATTTAATGAATGGGGACCAAACTGCATAAAGTGCTATGAACTCAATTGCAATCTTACCTTCTTACCCATCAACAAACTTGCAAATAGATTTTATTTTGCATCACTGCCCTTTAATGCAATGGAATGTGGAACATGATTAGATAGAGGAAAAAGTTCACTTTCATGACACTAAGCTCACTGTTCGTGAACAAACATGAGGAAGAAAAATAAGGAAAAAGACAATTCAGAAATGCAAGAACTCTAATCCACAGGAACATTCAGAACTAAGGAATACGCTATACTCCAAGAGCAAATGAACATGAAATCCTTATGAAGCCAGACACATTATTGGAAGAACCCTGTTTTTGTCTTGGGACTGAGATCACAGAGTTGTAGTTTTGTGTGGGAAAAGAACAGAAGACATCTAAGATATAAGAAGTTAGGTCTCTTTAAATAATAAAAATGACTGTTCAGTTCCCAATCATTTAATTTATTAAATAATTTAATTTAACATCTTCCCCCACAGAGGCTGGAGGACACATGAAGCAATGAGACATCCTCCACAAACACTTGAGGTACTGAACTAACAAGTGACAAAATGACATGATAAGCAAGCAAGCAAGCAAAGGTGACTGTCATCGCTCCCTTATCCTCATGATGCCTCGTACAGCTTTTGGTAAACTTTCCAGCCCATCTCTATGGGCATATTTTTTGTTGCAGTTTTATTCTGCTATGTCTTAAAGAAGGAAGCCAGCTAAAAAAAACAGAAAATTAAATGGGACACTTCCAGGGCATGCAGTTAGAATGGAAAGTGAATTAAAAGTGAGAGTAAAGAGAATGAAACGCATAGTATCTGGGTTAGCGTAAGCTTGCTACAGGGATACCCACAATCATACTGAATTTAAACAAGAGGTCACCACATGTCTATGAAGGTGGAGTCATTGTTATTATGGTCTGTTACGCAATCTTTCTTTCAGATTTAACAAGAAGGGAAGATGTATGTGAGTGGTTGTACAATGAGAGCAAAGCTATCTTCTGTCTGAAAAGCCACCAGTAACAAACATTAACTCAACAGAAAACTGTCACATATTTTAAATGTGTCTGGCCAGAAGTGAGCAAGTACCACATAAAACTTTCCACAATTACCACCCTCTGGCAAAGGAGCAGACATGCCCTTGCAAGTCACTTTAAACATTAAGACAACCCAGGAGAGAGATACAGAAAGGACAGTAAAAAAGGGAGTAACCCTATGTAAGTAAGGGAGAGCAGCAACTTTGTTCACACAAGTTCTTATTCTTAATGTACTGATAGAGTATACAAAGTTAATGGAGTCACACAAATATTGTAGGGTATTGGCAGAAGTACCGCAGAGCTGCCTAGTATGGCACTAGCTTCATATGGCTGTGTCTTTTACAGCACGGGCATTTTTAGACAAAAGATTTTTTAGGGGCTATGTTTGCATAATAACTGATGTACAAACTGCCAGAAACAAATATGCAAAATACTATTTTTTCTGAGGTTGGTTTCATTCATGCAACTCATTACAGTTGCCTATTATTTCAGTTCACTCTATACATCGATTAACTGCAAGTTTAGGTCCCAAACTAGCAACCTCTGAGGCACTTTTTCAGTTTTCTTCATAAATGAATCCAACAAGTTGATAGGAGTATACAGCTGAAATAAATTAAGCTGCATGAATTAATTCATTTATTCAACTAAATTGCTGGTAGGTGACGATGCAAATTTCTGAAGAGGCCTCAGGTGCCAGCTTTAGCAAGATGCTAAAAGGAGCCAATATACCAAAACTGAAAAGCTGGAAATTGTATATAATTTGCCCATGGAAACAAATGGCACAATCTTTACTATATTATGAACAATAATGTTCCTTTATTTCCAAGTATTATTTATGGGAAAATGGCTCTATTTCAAAAATGCTGGTACTAGTATTAAGATCTTTTAATATTAGTGAAGACTGTTGAACCCATCAAAACCAAACTTGAAATGAAGCAGAAGTTTTGAAAAAGACTTCAAAAATATTTCTAATACAAGACAAAAAATGAAGCACCTGACAGAAGTGCAAGCACACGCACACCCACCCATCTATGCACAGGCTGAAGAGGGGGAAGGCAACGACAAAACTATGATGTTATTCTATAATACAAATTTGCAAGAAGGCATAACATACGCTGGCACATCTGAGTTCAAGTAGCATTCTTACCTGAAGTTCCTGGGTAGCAGATATAATAGATAGAAAAACAAATAGAAAGAATCTATGTAAAATTACTGTATTAAAGACATCATAGAAAAACATTTGCCTACAATTGTAAGTAATATTATTACAGAAACTTCAACCCTTCAGCCTATCTTTTAAGTTTGAAAATAACCATTAGTTGCTTTCACATGTTTCTGAAATATTAAACAAGTGTATCTTGTGATCTGGGGATGACACAATCATCACTGGCCTGTTTGAATCATAAGGTATTTTTTGACAGACTGTTTGTACCCTTGCTAGCTTAAGTTTTATAACATTGTTTTATCCTTGTTTATGAATATATCAAATTCTGACCTGATGTGAATGATACAATTTTAACTTGGTCATTAGAGAAGTAAACTCTTACAGTAGGTTTGAATTTGACTGAAGTATTAATTTATTTAAAGCAATAGCAAATTAAACCTTTGGTTTACTTATTTAGTCCAACAGTGGACTAAACCTTTGAATACAAGGTCTCAGATCCATGGCATTTTAAAGCCTGCATAAAGTAAAAGATTACATTTTCCATTTTACTTCACATAAAACTAGAGAAGCTTAATATCTGTTCCACAACCAACATAAGACAATTACTATATTAATTTAGGTCTTGAACTTAGCCACAGGTATAAACCAAATGTTTGCAGGGTCACACCCCCCATGAAGGTAAAATCATTTTGATAGGAATTGTTGTGCACAATTATAAATTTAAAGCTTCTTTGTAATATTTGGCTAATGTTTTTTCAACCATTGATGCCAACTGCTTTTTTCTTAGTAAACTCATGGGCAGCTGTAAGCCAAAAAATACTGTTTTGATATAGAGAGTCCTAACTTTGGAAAATAAGGGCTCTGTGACATCTCTTTCCATTTCTTCATCCTTTCCCTCCATTGGAAAAAAAAAAATAAAATTCAGAGGTACATGAGTTCATACTTAAGAGGTCTATTTATCTTAAAATTATTCCTGTAACTAAACTAGGGAGAAACCTGATTACTTCTTCTTGTACACATGTTCTTCTCAGGGCTTAGAGTGATGCCTGACAGAACTCATGTTAGAATCTAGTCCAGATATGACAAGAAAATTTATTAAACTGTTGGTTTGCTGAACATCTGCACCTCAAATAATCACTTCAAAATAACTAACAATTTCTGAACATTTCAATAGCAACAAAATTGTTTGGTAATGCATATTGATTTTTGGCTTTTTCCTCCCAAAAAGAAAATAACACTCCAAGTTTGGTATAAGCAAGGTTAAAGGGTGTAACCCCTCAAAATGCAGTTCTCCAACTTTTTCCTTTTCTCAGTTTCTTGTCAAGGTGAGCTGACTGGCTTCACCTGTCAAGACTTGATCTGAGCCGTTAGGGTTCTGCTTGGCTCCTGCACAAAATGATGAAATCACAGACACCTAAGAGGAGTGGAAGGTACCTCTCTCTAAGTGTTAGTGATTTCATCATAAGTTCCACGAGTAACAAAAGCCTGAAGGCTTGAATTTATGTTTTGGAGGCTTACTCATTAACCAACAGGTCTGGAACAATTTAACGTATGGGTTTTTAATCAGCAAACCTATTTTTGTTAATAATTTAGACCTTGAAAAATCGTACTTAAATAAATCCACTTAAAAGTAAATTCACTGAAAATGTACTGAAACAGGCTTTATCTTCCAGTAACAGTTTTGCAGTGTTTCCTAAACGAGATTCAGAAAGGAAGGGTGTGGTACTCTCTTAACTGTTATACTACTGAAATAAACACTAAGTGAACATTATAAGTAATCTGAACTCAAAACTACTTTTATAGTTATACAGTTCAAGTTCTATGTTACAAGAAGAGCATAGTGTTTAATAGAAAGAATATCTGTTTTAATAAAAAAAACTGTTTCAGAGAAAATGTACTGTACCTCTCCATCTTCCAGCTCAACATCAAGGAAATCAAAGTCCCTAAAGACTCTGAATTGTTGTTCACTGTTTGAATCATCCATGTTCTCCTGCTCTCTTGTTCCGTCTTCTGAAGACACCAAACTCGTCTGGTGCTCAATCAGATCCAAATCACCACAGGAAGAAAAAATTACCTACAATTCAAAGCATTTCTCTTGTAACAAACTGTTCCCTCTGGTTGTTTCTTCCTAAAAGCTGTAATTGGTTATTCAGAAGACTGTATTTCCAGTACACACCTAATTCCTTCACTGAGTATTTTTAGAACACTATTATTTATATTGGACAGGTGCCTTCAGATTAAACTTGTACAAAGAAACAACTTCATACTGTAGGAACACGTCCAAGAATATTACGGCTACCTCCTAATGGCTGCAGATTGATGTGGCCTGAATGTTTGTGTACATTTATAAGAACAGAATTCAGAGGACCTTGCAGAGAAAAAAATACTGTCAAGGGGATGAGATAGTATGTTCATTAAAAAAAAAAAAAATATTTCTGGTTAAAAATGATGTTCAAAAATATGTCAAGATTAGGAAAAACAACAAGCTGCATTTTTTTCCTTTCCTACTAAAAATCATTATAGCTGCAATTTAGTTGTTTTCTTGCACTAATGACGGGTCTGTTACCATAATACAAGTGACATGTCCCATATTATAAAACAGTCAGAAACTTTCCTTTCTCTGTAGAAAATATTTCATAACTATTTAAAGTGCTTCCTACACTGGAAGATCTATTGCTCATTTCCTGGCACTAGGTAATATTAATTTTTAAAGAGCCACATCAGACCTACTGCCTAATGCAAAAATGACATCTCCCCCTTTTATTTCTGTAATTTATTTTTTTACTTTATAAAGGCTCTATATGAGTAATACCAGAGGTCATTACTCTCTACCCACTAAGGCGGCAAAAGTAAAACCTACAGCATCACAGACCTCTCACAGCAAAACTGTATGTATGTATCTCCCTAAGTAAATTGTCTCTAAGCGAAAGGGCCGTTCACTCACTCGTCTGTATGCTGAGAAATGCAGTGTGGGCCAGTACAAATGACAATGATAGTAATGTGTCATGAACCTAGCAAATCAGGTCAGCAGCTCTGGGAAACAAAGTTCTTCACTTCTCACGTATAGGACACAGTGAAACAAAGAAATGGTCAATATGAGGCTACTTACTGAAGGGTTTTTACTCAGCCCAACTTCCTGACCACAGAGGGAAAGAACATGCACAAGCTTTTCCTTTGTCCTTTTCTAGAAAACAAGATGTTTCTCAAGTGAGCATTTTTTTTTATCCACCAATTCTCCCCGTGGCTAGAAACATACATTAACAAATTTTAATTAGGAGGAAGCAACCAAAGAATTAGTTATTAAGTGCTCAAAGCATTGCTTTCAGAGCAGCTATGGGTACAAGGAAACATAAAAATAGCTGTTAATGATTTTGGTGTTTATTATTTTCAAATTAGCCCATTAATTCTATTGAGTGTAATAAGGAAACATTGGATCCTGTACACCACTTCAAAAGGACAGTCCAGAAGCTTAAAATTAACCACATGCACAATTATTTTTTGCAGAATTGGGCCTGAGTCATTGCTACATAATTTACTTTGCTAAAAAA
>NDXB01012343.1:0-14963 GCA_002631895.1 Agapornis roseicollis | reverse complement strand
CTCTCCTCTCCTCTCCCCTCTCCCCTCTCCCCTCTCCCCTCTCCCCTCCTCCCCTTCCCTTCATGGCTCTGTTCCATATAAGCTGAAGAAGAATTGTGGATTCATCTCTGTGGTAACTATCTGGGTCTTATCTGGGTTTAGGGATCCACACTCCATTAGACACATTTGTCCCCTACCCAAAGCAGCAACTAACTTGGGACTAGGTGGAGAGATAAAGAAGGTATATCATAAACCATATCTGATAGAGGAGATCTAAGTGGAATTATGCCTGACCTAGGACATGCTTCCTCTTGCAATACAGATGTTTTAATCTCTAGTGATTCCTTGGTTTTGAACAGGTTATTAATGGTCATGCTTCCATCACAAGCAATCCTCTATCTAAAAGGAAGCAGGAGGAAACATCTACCATGAGCATATTACTATGCACTATGAGTTTTTGTACTTTCTGCTGTATTAACAGCATTAGCTATTTATGTCCAAGCATGACCCTGGACTAAATGAATCATGAGCTAAACATGTGACCCATGTAAATTCAGATATGCTACTAGAATGCTTGTGCTCTCATGGTACAAGGTTGATTGTTAAAAGTTCATATGCAAAAAATCTAACATAAACTGTAATGTGTTTGCATGCTGATTTTGGTAGTGGAGGGTCAAAGTTCTACTGCACTATTATGCAGTGATTTTTCCTCATCTATAGACTGAGATTCACAAGTATTTTTCCAGAAGAAAAGATAATTTTTCATGATGGAGTTGAATATGTAAAACTGAGTAAGGAGCACAGCTTGTCACTGTAAGGTTAGAATAAGAACACAGTTGAAATGCAAGGATCATACCCCTAGCATGCCATCAAGTAAGTTATATGCAATTTTTTTCTCTGACTAACAATAACTGAAGATTTACTTTCTGTCAAAGCATTTGTTCTCATAGCCTTATGGTAGAAAGTCCCCTTCTGAAGGTATACCTGTGTGTTTGGAGGGGTCATTGTTGCAACACAAATTTCCTTTGTTAATCTTAAGCACTGCATGCCTCAGAATTTCCCTCATGCCCTAGCACTAGGGATTTAGCCAGGATTGTTAAAGCCCAAGCTCTGTAACCAACAGCTACACCATTCAACTGCAGATTGCCCAGCGGAGCTGTTACCTCATTTGGGTTTAACTACTGACAGTGTATCCCACAGCTGATTTATAGGAGGCAGGAGCACATTATTCAACCTAGTCTGGGGATTAACTAAGAAGAAAAGGGGAGACATTCTGAATACTGGAAAAATAATTTTTCACGGCCACAGCTGGCCGAACAAGGTGGTTTCTTGTCTCTTGCTCCTCCTCCAGACTGGCAGCTACTCTATGCCCATACAAATATTCCCCAGACATGCCTCAACAGAGCTGCAGTCAATGTAAATACAGAGAAAGGAAGTAGTGCCTACTACTCCGTCATCCTTCAATGAGGGTGCTATGTGAAGAATGTGCTTTAATTACAGTAAAACACTGCCTGGCTTGACGTTAATATAGTAGCATGGTACTGATCTATACATGGGGGAAGTGCAAAGAAAGAGACTCCAGATGCATGTCTAAACGCATTTTGAAGGGAGCAAGATCACATGCAATGGTTTTTCTGGAAGTGCTGAAGCACTAGTAACTTTAGGTAGATCACCAAAGGGAAATACTTTCCTAACACTGGAATAGCAAAGGAGGAAGAGTTTAAACCTTATTCTTCACAGCATTCACTTATTAGGAGTACAAGTTTCTGCAGTGAAGGAGTCACTTGTCACTGGAGGATTCAGGGTCATGCTTGAAGAGCTAACTCAGTTTCTGAGTTTGAAAACAGACTGAAAAAACTCAAGGTCCTGATTTAGTCTCCTACAGGAGTCATGGCTTTCACCATCATTAAGATCTGATATGACTGTTTACTTGGAGTCTCCATGTGCAAACAAGGTAAGGAATTGCAGCTTGAGGAAGCAGGGACATTTTTGCTCTAAAGTCTTAAGTGACTACTGGAGCACAAACTGGCTTCTCAGGCTCTTGAATATATGTGGATAGCCAGTATCAGAGATGCCTGCAGAGTTTTTGTAGATCCTTGGCAGAGGAGAGAATGCATCTTCTCCAAACTCCAATGCTGCTCTAAAGAAGCATTCTAAAGAAGTGAATTTACTAGTGATGTGGGTGTTGGTCTCTTTTCCAAAGTAGCAAGTGATAGGGTGGGAAGAAATGACCTTAAGTTGCAGTAGGGGATGTTTAGGTTGGATATCAGGAAAAATTTCTTCACCAAAAGGGTTGTCAAGCATTGGAACAGCCTGCCCAGGTAAGTGGTGGAGTCACTGTCCCTGGAGGTATATAAAAGACATGGAGATGCAGTGCATAGGGACATGGTTTAGTGGTGGACATGGCAGTGCTAGGTGGACTTGATGATCTTAAGGGTCTATTCCAACCTTAATGATTCTATGATTCCATGAGTCTATAAACACAGAACTGTCTTCTCCCTGGATGAGAGGGGAGACTGAAGGCATCCCACTACAGCAGGGAAGTGAAGGGATAAACCTGGTAACTACAAGAAAATTGTGTCCTGATACTGACCTGGCACAGGAAGCAGAAGATAAAGCGGCATTAAGCTAAAGAGCAGAACTGAGCCTTGGATCCTCAATAACAACACTGCATCAGCTGTATACTCCACACATGAAAAATGTTAGGATTAAGTGATGAGCACAGGGGAAAACCTTGGCAGCAAGATGATCCCATTCAGCTTTGGAAGAATGCATACAAATTTTTATCAAGAATCAGATCCTTAAGTAGCAGATGATATCTTATTTATCCTGCTAAATCCCTTCTGGAATTAGTCTGTCCCTTATTTTGCTCAGCAGTATCTAAATGAAAGTTGTCCAGTTTCTCTCTGCTTCACAGTGAAAAATCTGACCAGCTCGTGAGTGAAGCTGCTTTAAGATGTATCAACCCTGCAGACCTTTGCTGCCTTTTGTTTTAGTGTTCAATATTGATTTCTTACATAATTCCCTTTCTTTCTGTTAATTTCTGCTTTTCAGTCTTAATTATAATATAAATAACAGTTAAAGAGAGCCCCAGTTATCTGCAGGCAGATTTCAGCTCCGTGAGTTGTTAGGCAACAGTTAACCAGTAGAGTTTCTGAAAACTTACCTCAGCCAAATATGTAACCATACTCAAAGTAATATCAGCAAATGCTTCATGAAGATAACGGCAAACCACATTTACCCAGGTGGCACAGTCCCTTGTATAGCTGTGTGTTTTATAAAGGGTCATGACATGTGCAAGATTTGATAGCTTGGGGTTCTTCTCTTCCAAACAAACCTAATTGAATATAAATGTCAAAACACATTAAGAACCAGGCAACTGCATTTGTGGGTTTGAGAATGTACAAAACAGTAAGCAACTCTGATACCTGAGCAATCCTTTCAGCTATATCTTTACAAAACTGGTTTGGGTTGTCAAAATGCTGAATTAAATGGGGCAGAAGACACAAAACATTCAGTGGAAATCCTAGAAGAAAAATACAGAACAAAATGTGTATTTGGACAGCAAGAGTCATAGTGATCTTTAGGTTGGTGTTTTGTGGGAAGTCACTGTTTCAATACTACATTAGCCATAAACCCACACATACCGCCCAGTTGATCATGCCACTGGCCACACCACATTTGTCTTAAAGGGGCCTTAGTTTGAAAATCCAGTACATCATTTAGGCAACAGTACTGTTAGGAAGCATGAACCTATTTATACAAATATTACCACAAAAAGAGGTATTTACAATATAAAATATCTCACAAAAGTATGTAATTTATTCCTGTTAGTGAGTATATCTTTTCCACTTAATGGTCTTACTGACAGTCTTACCTGGTGGCATTTCTTTTACTGATGCTAAAACACAAGAAGTAATTCAGTGAATATTGATAAATTAACTGCTTCTGGTTGTTTTATACTATTCAAGTTAATAATAATAATGAATCAAAATTCTGCTGTAACTGGTAGAATGAGACTACTCAAATGGGTGTTTATGAAGCTAGGAGTGGCTCCTGCACCAAGTGCCAGCTGCTGTCAATTAGTATAAGGGCTTTGCCTGGAGCTGGGATTCAGCTTTTCTGTAACAGCTCATAGCTTAAAGCTGATAAAATACAGGCAGCAACTGTAACTGGGGGCCATAACAAAAGCTGCTCTAGTTGGAGTAGGAGCTTAGAGCTCAGAAGCCAAGAGATAGATTCAGACATGATTTGGTTTTTGAAAAGAAAGAATCTAATCTATGAAAATGACTTTCTAAACATTCATTCCCTTGGGTTCTAAGCTATTAAACAAGTTGTCTGAGTTAGGAGCATAATTTCACTAGGCTTCCTCTATACTCAGGGAAAACAAAAGATGCCTGCAGATGGTACCGTCACAGCCTGTGTGTGAATTACCCAATCAAAGTCTAGAACACAGGCACCACACAGAGATGGGCGGTCTATTCATGGCATTCATTCCCTAAACTTGTTATGACTTAATTGTAAAGCCCGCACAGTTGTCTTAATACCTGTATTTCTGACTGAAACAGGAGAGCAAAAATCTGGAACAATGCAGAAAATCTCTTCAAGAAAAATAATTAAGAAGTAGTCAATAACTGGGTTAATAAGGTCTACATAATTGGGAATTTCAAAATGTTACCTTATCTCCCTAAAGCCCAGGCCTCTCTCCTCACTCACTAATGTGCTATTACAGCTTATCTAAAAAGTGCACAAGAGTTTTTAATATTTATACTTGTAGGGAAAATCCCACGAAACACTAATTTAAAATTAAGACATTTGAAATATTCTGAAAATCATTAAATGGATAAACTGGCCATAATAGGCTCTAGAACATTTGACAGCATCTCCTTACATGTTTACTTTGTCAACACTCAAACTATACACTGCTAAGCCCTAGAAATGAAATGTTAAATAATACATGACTGCATTCCTCCAAAACTTTGTTGTGCAATAGACTGGTTTTTCAGAAGCATCCTATATTGATATTTAATCTCCAAGAAGCCCATCCAGCTAAAAGCAAAAGTACAGCATGTTATATTAGAAGACAATGAAAAAGCACCATTTCTGGTTTTGAGGTCTGTCATCAAATGTCAAAGCAATGGAAACTGAAACAGAGGAAAGTATACTGGTTTTACCTATAGCTTGAGAGGAATCCACCATGGATATTCGAGACACTGGTGTCAGCAAACTAAAGAGCTGCAGTGTGAGATCAGTGGTAGTAAGGGAGGTGAATCCTTTCAGGAGTAGCTGCTGAAGCCCTGAGAAGTCTGCCCACTTCAGCTGTCCTTGTAGCTTCTCTAATTTCTCCCGGTTTTCAGCTTTATCTAGTGGCAAGTGAGCCAGAAGTTTATTCAGTAACCGCAATGCCATTAGATATTCAAACTCAAAATCTGATTCCATTAAGGCCACAGCAACCCAGAAGATGGTGGCCAGGAGGTTGGTTGGATTGTTAATATGGGATGGGTCAGTGAGACTGTCCTTTAGAGAAGATGAACTTCTTGTTTTAGAGGACAGGCCTTGTTGGGTGCATGCTTGAATTCTGTCTAGTGTGGCACTGCGTGGGGGGTCCGAGGACTTGTCCACATCTCCAAACTTTTTGGGTACAGAGAAGCTCCTCTGGTGCCTGCTTCGTTCAGCAGTGGCTGTGTTACCGCTAGCAGGATTTACATTCAGCTGTCCTGTGCTCTTCCGATTTGCAGTAAGTTTGGTGCTTGATGTTAAATCTGGTGAAGATGAACTGAAACCAAAATATATAACATACACTGCAATGTGTGAATGCACAGCTTGAAACTTGTACATATTCATAGAATCATAGAATAGTTAGGGTTGGAAAGGACCTTAAGATCATCTAGTTCCAAGCCCCCTGCCATAAGCAGGGACACCTCACACTAAACCATGTCACCCAAGGCTTCATCCAACCTGTCCTTAAACACTGGCAGGGATGGAGCATTCACAGCTTCCTTGGGCAACCCATTCCAGTGCCTCACCACCCTCACAGGAAAGATTTCTTCCTTATATCCAATCTAAACTTCCTCTGTTTAAGTTTGAACCCGTTACCCCTTGTCTTATCACTACAGTCCCTAATGAAGAGCCCCTCCCCAGCATCTCTATAGGCCCCCTTCAGATACCAGAAGGCTGCTATGAGGTCTCCACGCAGCCTTCTCCTCCCCAGACTGAACAGCCCCAACTTTCTCAGCCTGTCTTCGTATGGGAGATGCTCCAATTCCCTGACCAATTTCGTTGCCCTCCTCTGGACTTGTTCCAATAGCTCCATGTCCTTTTCATGTTGAGGACACCAGAACTGCACACAATACTGCAGGTGAGGTCTCACGAGAGCAGAGTAAAGGGGCAGGATCACCTCCTTCAACCTGTGGGTCATGCTCGTTTTGATACAGCCCAGAATACAGTTGGCTTTCTGGGCTGCGAATGCACACTGCTGGCTTGTGTTAAGTTTCTCATTTATCAAACTGCAAATAAATATTTAAATAGCAAAACATCACACTGTCTACTGCAGCTTGTCATTTTTTTCCCCATAATTCTCACAGACATGACTGAAGTGAGGTTCATGTGGTGCTGCATCAGACCAGAACAGGACAGCTCACAGTCTAGGCAGGTAAGAACAAAATGGGGATAAGAGACACAGGTGTGAAATGACTTGTGGCAATGTGCATATAATGAGGCAGTAGTAGAATTGGAAACAATTTTGGCTGTCAGTCTGCAGAACTGCACACTTAATATCAGGAAACACTGAAAGAAAAGATACAGTTAGGAGGACAGGCTCTTACCGTGATAACACTGTCAAAAGATCACTGTTCTTCAAACACTCAGACAGATTATCCACAGCCGCTTCCAGAGTAAGTAGTGCCTCCATTACATACCCCTATCAATATATGAGGTTAATAATTTCAACAAAAACATTCAAAACAGTGAACATTTTAAAATATTCAGCTCATAAAAGGAATAGGCACCTACTGAAAACCTGTAATTTCTCCTGAAAAAAGAACAACATTCACATCAATGCCACTGCCCTGAACAGTAAAATGTCACTACAACTGTGTTTTATTTTCTGCCTCTGAATGATCTATGAGGGCATTCTAGAAGGCCACATATCTCATCAGGAGACTGGTAATGGCACACAGGGCCTCTGACTTGTAGGTCACCGATTTAAATTCTGCACAAGCAGTTGTGACAGAATATTACTGTCACCTTGTGGCAGTTTCATTATGTGAGTAACATATGGAGGTGACATCAGTCTACTTCTTTTTAAGAGCTAGTTGGTCTCTTTATCGAGTCTTGAATCTTGCAGTAAATAGTCCCCGATTGTAAGATTTCTGTCTGTTTAGCTAAATCAAGTGAACGTCATAGTTCACTAGGATAGGACTGTATCAAATCAGGCCAGCATAGGTTTTGTACTATTATGGATGGTGTTGGTTTTTTTATTCCAACAGATTTCAACATTTGAGAAATGAGGTAGTGTGTACTTCACATTGTCAGATTACATCAGCAGAGAGAATGATGGGCTCCTTAAGAACAAATTAAAGATGTGAAAATGGAAAAAATGGTCATCACGAAGATTTTATTTTGAGTGACATTTACTACATGTTTTATAGTTGTTCTCTTTACAGCTATAAGCTTGTAACAGCCTGACAAAGGCTTTGATAAGGTACATAGGAATTCAGTGAACTCAGAGGTAACCTGAGGCCACATTCTACTTTGCATCACTTGACTCCAGAACACCTTATTAAAACAATAATTTTAAGTTAAGTATACACTAAATCAACAGTATAAGAAGCGTATGTGCACATTCCTACCTGAATCTCATCTCCATGCTCTCCAATAACTTCTACCAATCTTGACAGGAGGTCTGACAATGCATGTGCAGAAAGGGGCTGCTTCAGAGCCCTGAATATCTGGAAAGAGCGACCTGCGTAATGTCTTGAAGAGCTTGAAAGAGCTGTTTGCAAAGCAACTTCACTCAGATGCTGCTCCAAATGAAAACCTAAGCAAAGAAGTGTGCCAATTACTAATTTTTTTTGCTAACGACAGATTTTACTGTGGGTCATAAGCAGCCTGAACCAGCACTGTGGGGAGGATATGCACTGTGACGTATCCTGCAAACCCTGTGAAAAACGGAGAGGCAGCAATGTTTGAGAGAAATTCCCACTGTTTATTCAATACTGAATGTAAGAAAATAAACTGCAAAACCAAAATTCTGGGTCTGCAAATGTTTGCCAGCAAAAACCTGAAATTATTAATCTGATTTCACTCTTTTTACAACTCCTGGACAAACTTTCAGGCCATCCACTATTCTTGCTGGCAGCAACACGGTAACTTCTGAAGACTCCCAAACCTAAAGCCGAGCTGAAGCAAGATTCTTTCTATTAGTCTGAGAAGGCTATGGATAAGATCTTAATTACTAATGCTGTATTCTGCTTTGATCTTGGAAGATATTTAATTAGTGACCATGTTGGTTTTGAACATACAAACCATACACTTCCTAAGCTCTTAAACTGAAACTAAAACTAAACTTTTATTGCCAGAAAAAAATTAACAAAATACATTTACTTAGTAACTGTGATGTATTTTACCAACAGGAAACAGAAGAGCTTTTTTCTGGTAGAATCAATTAAAAGGCTTTCTGCCAACAGCTTTGAAGAAAAGTTTGATTTAACATTCAGCCACAGTACAGTCTACCATGATTTTTTTAAAGCAGTTCTTTCATACATCATACATGCTTGTTAAGACATACTATGTGTTGTGCTTCTGCATAAGTAGATCTACTGAGTCACAGGATAAACATTCAGTGTGACCTTGAGGGAATGTTTTTTTTAGTTATGAAAGGAAAAAAAAATTACTACCTGATTTGGAATCTTTAAACACAGATACAACATGACGCAGAAAGTTAGTGAGCTGTTCAGCACTCTTGGTGTTCTGATTTTTGGGTGTGATATCTTCATGGCACCAAAGTGGACCAAATGCCCTTAAAGAAATACATAACAAAGTTCAAAATTTCTTTGAGTTATCTGAAATAAATGTAATCTGTTAAAAAATATAAACTGCAAAGGCAATTAGATATTTCCAGGACCACTGCCTGGAAAACATGCAACTGAACAGAACTTTATCAGCAAAATACAAGAAAATAAATATACCTACACTGTATTTTACAAAACCTGTCTTGTAAAATATAAGTTATACCATTTAGAGAGCAGCAGAAACAAATGCATGGCTTTTAATTTAACATGCCTAGGACCTGGTAGCTGTAATCAGTAGTTAATATTGCTTTCACCAAGGCCTTTCACTATGTCCTGTACACTTCAGATCTAGTTTTATAGTAACAAAACTGTCTTCCTCCATTAGCTCATTGTTGGACATAGTACTGTCAGTCAATTAAAATATTTTATTCCCATCAGACAAGATTTTTTTTCTGCTGTTCCTGACACTGTAGCTCTTTTAAGTACCTATCAACTTCTTTAAGTATCAATAAAAGAGGAATGGGAGTCTGTAATTACTATAAAAGTTCAGTCATTTTCCTCTGAGTTTTTTAAGTTGCTACAGATAACTGTAGAGAAGACATGAAAGTATAGACTACAAACGTATCCTCTACTTATCTCCATTACCTGGTTGTCAGAAACTCAATTAATTTGTTTGCTTTCTCATCTGTTTCAGCAGCAGTATCCATGTCCTCAACCTCCTGTGTAATCTGTGGGAGATTTCCACTGCTGCCTCCCAGACTGATACTGGAGGAGGTAGAGCTGGAGCTCAAGCCTGAGTCTGGCACTGGAGATGACTGGTATTCCCGCAAAAAGTCAAAGCCACCTGCCAGTCAAAGGAGGGGAGATAAAGGTGGAATGCACTGTTTAGCCAGCACTGCAGATTAAAGTATCTGCCAAGCAGCTCTTTTCAGAGTCAGCAGCAGAAACCTTCTACTGGGAGACATGGGGAAGAACACATATGCAAAACATGACTGTCAAATGCCAATGGGAGTGAAAATGGTACTGCAGTTCTAAACATACAGAATCCAATATTAAATGAAAAATAACAAAGTCAAGATTTACTTCGTTTTACTTCACAAGGGCCACAGTACTTGAAAAAGCAAATGTTGCAGGGTATTTTACATTCAGAAGTATGACTTTCTGTAAAGTGAATTTTGAAGTTGGCTTAAGTGCATGTTAAGTTCAGCTCACTTCTCTGGGCTAGCCTGATGAGGAAAAAGCCTCTGCAGGGTGGAAAGTTTTAGGACAATGATGATCTCCTAATTTTACAAATGTAATGACAATCAAGACCCAAATCCTTAAGGCTTCTGTTCAACACCTTTAGTAACTGTAAACATTGGACTATTCACACTAAGTATTTTCATCATTAAGATTAAACATCTGAGTTCTGCTAGATCAAAAGCTTGCCACACAACTTAAGATCTGAAATTAGAAGCTAAGACCAGTTTTCTTTAGATTAGACTGCTTGTCGTCTTAGGCTGTATCAACAACAGAAAAATTGGACTTTCAAGAACACTGGGAGCAGGAGTCCCAGATCTGCCGACAAAATCCACTGAAGGTCAGGAAACCTAATTTAGTTGCCTGACATTCAGGAACAAACCTGAACCAAAGTATTTTCAGTTAGGAATTTTTGCTATGGCTACTCACCCGCACTCTCACACTTAATATTAGCTGCTCAAAAAAGAGTACAAATAAAAAGATTTAGTAATGTCTTGGACTTCAGAGGCCCAGACAAAAGGTACCAATTTTGTTGTTTAGACACAAGAGTGAAAAGTGTTTTCCATTTTGGTAGAAAAGCAGCAATATAATTTTAATGTAAGAATTTTATTCTGTATTTAATAATTCATGGACATGTGTTGGAAAAGAGATCTACACAATTCAAGACAGGAAATTCATGTATGAGGCAATTTTGCACAGATATTATCCAGAATGAAACCATAATTGTTGCGTAAGACTTTAACACAACCTGAATAATTCATAAATTACAAATACAAAGGAAACGGGTATTTGTGAAATACACTGCACTCTGTGGCAGTAATCTCTTTTCAATTCTCTTTCAAATGGCCAAATTAATTCATTAATCTGAAATAGCTACTCCTTCTTCTCATTACTTTTTTTTTTTTTTCTTTTTGTGGCTAATAAAACATAATAATCAGTTACCAAGTAATATTCTTCATAAAGCTAAACTACTTATTACTTCTGGTTATACTCCTAAAGAATCACAGAAATGCCACTAATTTGATGTCATTTCTAACTGTATTGTAAAGGTCCTGACCGTCTCCCAAACTAATCCTGCCTCCATAACTACACTGGTTCTGTAATTCTTTCACGTGTCAACAGTATTCTTGATTTTAGTAATATTACCTGACAATAGCCAATCTAGATAGCAGCTTTCTACAAATTGTTACCAGCCAACTCCTTAAAAACAGGTAAATTGTTAAAAGTTAACAGAACACCCATCTCAACTGAGGTATGAAGTACTGCTCCTAATCTGGAAGTACTGCTACTGCTACTAAGTACTCCTAATCTGAAGTACTGCTCCTAATCTGGAAACAGATCTCAGGACAGAAATGAAGTGTATCTGTGATATAAGTCAGGGTGGATATAACGTAAAATCTAACTTAATAACGGAAAATCTGAGCTGCATATTCTTCCTGTGTTGGAGTTATTTGTTAATTTCTTTTGAAGGCTGAGGGGTAATTGCCCTCATTTAAAGTAGTCCTGGCTCCCTGAGGAAGAAGTTAGGAAGTTATTAGCTGTATTAATGTTTAAAATTCTACATTATATATTTTACTTTCCATCAGATGGCTTTTTCACTATTATGAAAAGTTATCTAATAATAATTTGGGTGCATCTCTAGGGGAGTTCACATGGAATTAATGCTAATGGGACCTTTAATATTTTCCATTTTACTACTTTTATCAAACTGTGATATTTTAGGAGATTAACCTTGATTTTCTACTTTCAAAAACCTCACAGTATAATGCAATGTTAGTTTCTTCTTTTGCTTTATTACCGGTATAAAGATATTCAGGTAAGTATGCTGGTTGTACTGTCAGAGTCTTGATCTCATTCATCTCTCTAGTCTGAAGAAGCACTGATGCAATGGTTTGATAGTTGCTATTGCAAGATAACGCAATCAAAAGGTGAAGCAGTAATTTTTTACTGTGTTCAAAGACCTCAGGGCGGTAATGGTCAAGACCTAAAAGAAAAGGTTACAGCAATCACTGAATATGAAGTAATAATAAACAAATTCACATTCCAGAAATAGCAAAAATTCCAAGGCAGTTCATGGCAACAGTGCAAGCAAACAAAAGATGTAGTACTTCCAGACATAGTTACTAGTGGTTTTACTTAAATGTATGTGTATATTTAGTTTCCAGACTGAGGTCCCATACAGAAGGTACAAACCAATGTGAGGCAATACAACTTTATGCATTGTCTCACTACAGTGTTAATTTGACAGAGCTGAAAGACCTCTAAAGATGAGAAATCCTTGATGGTGGTTGTAATTACATTGCTTATCTCAGTATCTGGCTTTCTTGCATAAATATCAGTTTCACGACATGTCCAAACAGTCAGAGAAAAATACTGATTTATTAAAAGAACTGATAGAAAAAAATCCCTTGAACTTCAGCTGCCAGTGAGTAGCATGAGAAATTACTCACTAGCTCAGGATACACAATAGGATCGGAAAGCATAGCACTGAAATACTCTGATATGGTTACTGTCGTTTTTAAGATTTTAACACAACCTGAATAAGTCACAAATTACAAACAGAAAGAAAACAGATTTTTGTGAAATACACTGCACTCTGTGGCAGTAGTAATTTTCAATTCTCTTTCAGCATCTTCCAGGATATTTAAAAACACTTTCTTCTGTTTAGGGGCAGTTTCAGTGCTGAAAAATTGAATTACTTCTTCTTTAGCTCCTCTCTTCTCAGGATATATTCCTCTTTAAAAAGTAGCTCCTTCATCACTCAAAGTGGCAGCAGCGAACAGGCCTTTCAAGTCAAGCGTTTTCCAATACACTCCAATCATGCTGGTTTTGTCTGGCCTGCAAAAATGAAGCTGCTAATACTGCCACAGACTCAGCAATGTGTCTTTGGCTCCTATGGGCAGGTATTTGGAGGTTCTGTAATTCTTGGTCTTACCTATCTGCCCATAGTCTCTTTCAAAAGAACCACGGTCAACTTGCCAACCTCTCTGTGCATAACGAGTGTGCATTTAAAAAAAAACTCAACACCCTATTTCATCAAAAGATTTCAAACAGAACAGTTGGTAAAAGAGTAGCAGAAAAGGGGAATGAAGTATCTTATTCAACTGCATACTGAAGTATATCACATATATTCTACCGTTGCACTGTCATCTTCTAACTTAATCTTATTTGTCTACTGAACAACAAACTCTTTCCAGAGTGCCAGTGAATACACTTACTGGTAACTGTGGTGACTGAATGAAAACTGGACTGTAATCTCTAGTATTCCAACACATTTATTTCACAAGTGTCTGGTTGTATTTATTTGTGACAACTTTTCTTTATCAACCATGCAAGTTATAGAATGGTTTTATAATGCTAGATATGTTTGTGTACTAAAAAATAAGACTACTTGCTTTTCATAATGTAAAGTGGCAGGATAAGGAATGTATCACTCTCCAACTGAACTATGTTATGGTCAAGAACAGAAACAGAAGTGCTGAAAGAACGGAGTCTCTATGCTCAGGTATATAAGGGAATCATAGAATCATAGAATAGTTAGGGTTGGAAAGGACCTTAAGATCATCTAGTTCCAACCCCCCTACCATAAGCAGGGACACCTCACACTAAACCATGTCACACAAGGCTTCATCCAACCTGGCCTTGAACACCGCCAGGGATGGAGCACTCACAACCTCCCCGGCCAACCAATTCCAGTGCCTCACCACCCTAACAGGAAAGAATTTCTTCCTCAGATCCAATTTAACTTCCCCTGTTTAAGTTTGAACCCGTTACCCCTTGTCCTATCACTACAGTCCCTAATGAAAAGTCCCTCCCCAGCTATAGACTCNTTTAAGTTTGAACCCGTTACCCCTTGTCCTATCACTACAGTCCCTAATGAAAAGTCCCTCCCCAGCATCCCTATAGACTCACTCCAGATACTGGAAGGCTGCTATGAGGTCTCCACGCAGCCTTCTCTTCCCCAGGCTCAACAGCCCCAACTTTCTCAGCCTGTCTTTGTATGGGAGATGCTCCAATTCCCTGACCATCTTCGCTGCCCTCCTCTGGACTTGTTCCAACAGCTCCATGTCCTTTTTATGTTGAGGACACCAGAACTGCACACAATGCTCCAGGTGAGGTCTCACGAGAGCAGATTAGAGGGGCAGGATCACCTCCTTTGACCTGCTGGTCATGCTCCTTTTGATGCAGCCCAGGATACAGTTGCTTTCTGGGCTGCAAGCACACACTGCAGTCGGCTCATGTTCATTTCTCATCAAACACTACCCCTAAGTCCTTTGCAGGGCTGCTCAGAATCTCCTCTTTGCCCAACCTGTAGCTGTGCCTGGGGTTGCTCCAACCCAGGTGTAGGACCCTGCACTTGCCATGGTTAAACCTCATGGGGTTGGCATCAGCCCACCTCACAAGCGTGTCAAGGTCCCTCTGGATGCCATTCCTTCCCTCCAGCATATCCACCCAACCACACAGCTTGGTGTCATCGGCAAACTTGCTGAGCGCGCACTCAATCCCACTGTCCATGTCAGCAACGATCCCTGAGGGACACCACTCATCACTGGCCTCCAGCCCCACACTGAACCATTGACCACAACTCTTTGCATGCGGCCATCCAACCAGTTCTTTATCCACGAAGTGCCCCACCTATCAAATTGATGTCTCCAATTTAGAGACAAGGACGTTGTGTGGGACAGTGTTGAACGCTTTGCACAAGTCCAGGTAGATGACGTCAACTGCTCTACC
>NDXB01012341.1:19194-31361 GCA_002631895.1 Agapornis roseicollis | reverse complement strand
CACCCCTCAGTCTCCTCCAAGCTAAAGAGACCCAGCTCCCTCAGCCTCTCCTCATACGGGAGACTTACGATTTTGTCATCTTGGTAAAACTAAGGAGCTCAATACATCCACCTATTAAACTCATCCAGGATACAGTGTGAATAAGCCCACTGCAAAACCAAATGATTTGAATTCAAATTTCCAAGACAGTGCTATAATAAATAGGCTCTTTCTCCAGGTGTTTGTAAAGCTGTGGAAGGACTGTGAAGGAGTGGAATCACATACAAAGGAAAATTATACACTCCACTGCAACTAATAAAGTTGTACCACACTGTAGCCAAAGATACTTAAGAGAAGAAAAAAAATCACATTCAGGTCAGCCCTTACCTTGCTCTAGGAAGCATTTAGCTTCCTTATTCCTCATCTGAATACTAAAACAGAAGAAAAAAAAAAATTCAAATTCTCCTTTACAAAGTACCTTAAGATGATAGATTGGGCGTCTGAATCAGCATCTGACACACACGTTTGGGCATGCAAGAAAGGGAGAATTTAAGAGGCTCCTTCCTTCAGCATCCCAGCTACTGGCTAGGTCAGAAGGCTTCCTATGCAGCATGCTGTTAGGGCTCCAAGCCTCCCTTCCTAACCCATTTCAGAAATAACTTAAGTGTTTAATTTGGGACAGAACAGTACTTCTGGGATTCAACAGCCTTGCCCTAAATTCTTAAAATGGTAATACTTCTTACGTGACACAATGCCTGAGCATGGGCCTGGAAACAACCAGGGAACACTCTTGTCAGGCCTTGGAAATCATAGCCATGATGTAATAGCTTACTTTATAAATTACCTGAGAAAGTAATGCAGCAAAAATTTACACATAAACTCAGGTCATAACACAATTCAGTGAAATTTAAATCAGTGGCATGTCATACCTAAGAGACTCAGTATGAGACTCCATAGTTCAGCTGAGAATCTCTTCTACATCATATGTAAGTATCAAGCACTTATTTTCCACATTCCACATCCCATGGGANGCAAAAATTTACACATAAACTCAGGTCATAACACAATTCAGTGAAATTTAAATCAGTGGCATGTCATACCTAAGAGACTCAGTATGAGACTCCATAGTTCAGCTGAGAATCTCTTCTACATCATATGTAAGTATCAAGCACTTATTTTCCACATTCCACATTTCATCCCATGGGATGAAAAAAAAAAAAAATTTTCAAATGTATATATTTAAATACAATTCCTACTGCATTTCTTTTTCGCCCTTTCCCTTAAAATAAAGTACAAAGTGCTATTTTCTTCAATTTTGTACATTCTACTTGTACAAGCATTCTCTCTGAAACTAAAAGGAATCATTCTAGCAATATGTTAGGAATGAATGACAAAAAAATTTGACAGTTGCTTACCACCTAATAAAATAGTAAACCCTGTCACTGCTGCCTTCCAAATCTTAAGTTCTCTAAAAGTACTGCAAATCATCTCTTCCTATTTATGAGGCCTGGATGGATGAGCAAAGAGCACCTGACTGAAGTCAGATGTACAAACAAAGCATAGAAGAGACAGAAGCAGGGCATGTGGCCCAAGAAAAATGCAGAGTATAGTACAGTGTCCCACTGTATATGGATGAGGTGAGGAAAAGCAAGGCAGACCTCAAGTTGAAGTTTGCAAAGGATATGAAGGGCAACAGGAAAGGATTCTACAAGCATAACAGTAAAAGAGACTACAGAAAATACGGCCTCACTGCGGAACAGGGCAAAGGACCAGGAGGCAAATCACACATAAAAGGTAAAGGTACTCAATGCTGCCATCACCTCAGTCTTCGCTGATAAGACTAACTTTCAGGAATCCTAGGCCCCTCAAACCAGAGGGAAGGTTTGGAGCAACGAAGATTAATCTCAGTGGGGAAGGACCATGTTAAGAAACACTTAAAGAAACTAGATGTCCATAAATCGATGAGTCCTGACAAATAAGACATACAAGTGCTGAAGGATCTCACTGAAGTCACTAAAAAGTCATTCTCAATTAACTTTGAAGAGTCATGATAACTGGAAGATGTCATCAAAGACTGTAAAAGCATAAGTATCAATCCTGTCTCCAAGAAGGGCAAGAAGGAAAATCTGGGGAGGTACGGGCTGGTCAAACTCACCTCAGTCCCTGGGAAGGTGAGAGAGAAAATCCTTCTGAAAAGCATTTCCAGACACATGGATGAGAACAAGGTGATTGGGATTAGTCAGCATGGACTTATGAGGGGGAAATTATACTTAACCAGACTGGCAACCCTCCACAGTGAGGATACTATGGATAGAAGTGCAGCAGCGAATGTTTTTTACCTCAGTTTTAGTGAAGTCTTTGACAGTGTCTTCTATAACATCATCCATCCACAGGCTGAGAAAGTACAGGTTAGATAAATAGACAGTAATGTGGACTGAAAACTGGGTGAAGAGCCAGAAGACCATTACTTGAACATAAGGAAAAGGTTCTTCACTAAGAGGGTGATCAGTCACTGGAACAAGTTCCCAGGGAAGTGGTAAAGCCTGCCAAGTTTTCAAGAAGCATCTGAATCATGCTCTTAGCCACATGGTTCAGTTTTAGGTAGTCCTGCAAGCACCAGGCAGTTGGGACTGGATGATCCTTCTGGATGTCTTACAACTTGAAATATTCTATTATTCTAAAATAATTCTGTGACTAGATAGCAGATTTTGTTATTTTGTTTCATTTTTAAGGTTAAAGTGATATTGCTATTATTTTTGTAAACAACTTAAATATTAGCCACATGCGTTATGAGAAGCAAGCCAGAATCTATTAACACAGTATGTGTAACCATCAATTCAGAAAGGTGACTATTAATGCTAGAGACTTTGCTGACAGCAAAGTGAGAATTGCTAAAATCCTGGTTCAATATATCTTTAGCTCCACCTCCCACCAACCTCAAGAATGCTAGAGAAAACAGTCCAAACAGGTCCAATTATTCATGAAGGTTCCAATTCAATTACAGAGTTCAAACTTTGGAAGACTAACTTTTCAAGTACTAGATAGAAGTTTCTAGGAAAAACCTTACGAGCTTTAGAAAGACTAAACTTCTATTTAAACCAAACAAAAGTAAGTATCTTTTTCTTCAATTGGCAGCCTTCTACTTACAGTACACCTCATAAAGGTGATTTTGCAGTGTTATCTGGGGTGGAAAAATCACAGAATAAAACTACTTTATTTGGTTCTTCTCTATATTCCTCATAGCTTTGTATTTAGACAAACACACCTGGCTAGCAGTTGCTACTGTATTATACACCAACGGCCTTTCCATTTTCTTTCTACTTTTTCCTCCCTATTTATGTCTCTATTCAATCTTCTCTACTCATGAAAACTCCTCTTGTATCATTCTAATTTCTCCAGAAGGTACTAAAAGCATTTAATGATTACAACTTTCCAGAGCTGCTCAGAAAATGTTAATAGTGGAACATGCTGTAACAAGAGATTTTTTTTTTTTTTTTTTTTTTGTTCTAAAAGCACAAGAAACAAATTAAAAATCTATGCATCTTCACTATCTTAGGCTTCAAAATTTTATTCTCTGATCTCAGTAAAGTCCTTTTTATGGATCCCAGAATTAATAAATTCCTTTAAGAATACTTCAACCCCTGCTCTGCAGAATGCTGTTAGGGTATCAAATTTGGTTAGGGTTTTTTTGCCATTACCAAAGCAGACATTGCCATTCTGCAAGACGGACATCAGAAATAAAGTTTAAATTGTTTCCCAGTGACTCCTCACCAGGCACGAAAGGTATTCTATATATAGAATTCTATATTCTATGGGTCATTGTGGGCAGAAAGGTTCATGCCATTCTGACTCAGACAATAAGAAATTTCTAAATGTTGACCATTTCCTTCCATTACAATTCATAAAGCATGGTCTTTTACCTTAACAACCTGTATGTTGTCCTAGTGCTCACGTCAGAACGTAATTCCACAGTATGCTCTACAAAGAACTGTTTTGTTTCATCAATTTATGCCTCCTCTTTTATTTCACTTTATTTCCCTCAGTTCTTTATTCAACAGCACTGGTCACCTCACAAACTTAGAAATTTACATTTAGAAATCCAGGTATAAAAACCTGTAAACAACAAAACAGTCTTTGTTGAACCTGTTTTCATGCCAGTTGATATTTGTCACTTACCTGAGTGTCTTTCCACCTGGTAATAAAGCTGTTCTCTATATCCATTTGTTTGACCTGGTCTTCATTTATCTGTTTGAAGTGGATAATTTCTAATCAGTTAGTATGTATAACAGGGTTAGTATAAAATTTACAACATAAACTAGCTAACAGTAATAAAGTAAGCTAAGATAAATACAAATACAGATGCTTACATCTAACAGTATTAATAATGTAACAACAGTAAATATAATTGTAATTAACAACTTAATTATATTTTTATAGAGGCACGTAAGCAAGATATTCTATCAGTAAGAAACAGCACTTTGTTGATGGGATTCACTACCTTAAACATTACCAGATATACACTGGAAGAGAGAGGACTCCATGAAAAACTGCTAAACAGTTTCACAATGGCACAGTAAACTCTAAACTAAAATGGCTAATACAAATTGTGGCTAATAGCATCTCCTCTCTACAGCTGGATTTAATGTTCTTTCTAGATAAGTAACCACTTTCTCTAGTCTTTACTGTAACCACAGCTTGGAGACTAAACCCACACTTTTTCTATGCTTCAGTTCTGATGAGGCCCATAAAATTTTAATTGTATTATTTTTAATAGTCAATCTTAAAATTGTCTTAAAATTAGCATGCTGTTGTAAGCAAGAAGAATGTGTACCGATTTGGAAAAAAACAGCTCACAGCAATACTGTAAATAAATTCTTTTCTGCACAGGCTAAGCTAGCTGGGAAATAAAATTTAAAGCAAAGAACAACACTCACTGAAATAGAGTTTAAAAGCCCTATAAATTCTCAGAAAGTATAGATCATCTTTAAGATTTCTATACTTAAGCGTGTCTAACAGCTGAGCAATTAGGACCCTCCTATATAAAAGACACCTACATCAAAAAGTTGCACATAATTTTTAATTAGGTCTTCAATTACATTGACTTCTTCACTAGTTTGGCCTTCAGTTTGAAATAAGCATGAGGAAAACACCATGGCTAGATTGTGAGGGTTCATATGATTGATTTCAGAACACTTCTGCACCCTGTTGAAGGAAAAATAAACATATTTAGAAAGCTTCATTGTTCCTTTAATTGTCTGACACTCCTCTACAGAACATGGAGTGCATTTTAAAAATAATTACATTGAATTCAATAAAAAAACTAATACTATTTTTTACATTTATTTCTTCATATTCTTTATCTCACATATCATTACAGAAATGAAAACTCACACTATCTGCATCTCAAGTGATATAAAAAAATATTTAGAATAGAACAGAATAGAAACAGAACAGAATATTTCAGCTTGAAGGGAACTACACAATCATTTAGTCTGACAGTCTGATCATTCAGGTGCTGACCAAAAGTTAATGCCTATGGTCCTGGTTTTAGCTGGGATAAAAATTTATTTTCTTAGTACAGAGCTGTGCATTTGAATTTAGTGTGAGAATAATGTTGATAACACACCATTGTTTTAGTTGCTGTTAAGTAGCACTTACAAGCACTTTTCAGTCTCATCCTCTGCCAGTGAGGAGTGGCAGAAGAAGCCAGGAGAGAGCAGGAAGAGAGCAGAGACAGGATACCTGACCCAAACTAGCCGAAAGGGTATTCCATATCACAGCATGTCATGCTCAGTATACGAATTGGGGGAGTTACCTGGAAGGGACCAATAGCTCGGGTTGGGCTAGGTATTGGTCAGTGGGTGGTGAGCAATTGTACTGCACATCACCTTGGTTTCTTGGGGTTTATTCCTCTCTCTTTTTCCCACTACAATTATTATTATTTACTTTATTTCTATTATTGAACTGTTCTTAACACACGTTTTACCTTTTCCCAATTGTCCTCCCCATCCCACAGAGGATGGAGAAGTGTAAGCGAGTGACTCTCAGTTGCCAGCTGGGGTTAAACCACAACAGCATGTTAAGGGCACTGCTCAATCATCTCTTAAACATTCAGAAGTATGGTGCATCGACCACCTCTTTAGGAAGCCTGTTCCAGTACCTGGCTACCCTCTTGATAAAGAAATGTTTACTAACAACAACTCTGAATTGAACCTCCCAGATACAGCTTTGAGCCATTCCCACACATCCTATCACTGGATCCCAGGAAGAAGAGATCAGCATGTCCCTCTCCACTTCCCCCTCTCAGGAAGCTTTAGAGAGCAATAAGGTCATCTCTCAGGCTGCTTGTCTCCACACTAGACAAAGCCAAAGTCTTCAGCCACTCCCATAAGAAATTTCTTTCAGCCCTTTCACTAGCTTTGCTACCCTCATCTGGATTCATTCAAGGACCTTAACATCCTTTATAAATTTCGAGGCACAAAACTGGATCCAGTACTCAAGGTGAGGCTGCACCAATGCTAAATACCGCTTTGCTGTATTATGTTATGTAAGTATATCCTAGAATTTATGATCTAATATCAAACAGAATGTGGAAAGAAATGTGATCGTTCTTAGTTTCTATACTTACAGTAGTTTTCATATCAGTTCTGCTGATGTATCCTTAATTAGAGGCAAACACTTTAAGAGTATCATAGACTTGTGGCTGTTACACACATGAATTCAAACTTCTTTCAGAATGGATACAATAGCATATTAATATATCTAAACTGGACATACTTAGAAACATCATTAAACACAATACTTATGAGAATAATTTTCCCAATAATGGCACCAATCAATTTCATAATCATATAGATTTCATAATCATATAGATAGTTTTTAAAAGACATCTAAACACAATATCCTATAAGAGAAGGTTCTACACATTCTTTACCCACTATGATTTACCAGGAATATAACTTGACTTATTCAATGGATAATATAATTTAGACCATTACTATTTAACCATGACAGAATCATCCAAGTCACGCATTTTTTTATATATTTGCTCATGCTTATTTGATTGAGGAATAAAACATTATATTTGTTTCCTAACAAAGTTTATATTTTGGATATTCTTTACCACTATCTCAGTAGTTGCAAAATGAAGCATTGATGAAAAACAGAAACAGTAGCTAATTTGTAAAGTTATGATGTGCAATACGGATTGCAAAGAAGGACATCTTCCCTTTAAAAATCTTTTAATTTCAAGAACCATTTGCAACAATCCTCAAGAAGACTAGCAGACTAGGGTAAAATGAGTTTGCATACAGGAAGTGGCATGAACAATTAGCCTACTTGGACATATACACTGGGAGCCCTCTCACTGCTAAGCTGTTCCATCCCGTATTTATAGACACCTACTGCTAAAAATAATACAAAAGAAGAAACACATTATGAATTAAAGGGAATCAAATTTAATTAATTGTCACAACTAGATAAGCTTCTGATGCTTGCCACATTTCATTTATTGTACAGTTATATTGAGAACACATTACAAGAATTTCTCTGCTATAGAGCATCATTTGCATTGACCTGTAGAGATGTTCAATTAAAGCAGCCAAAGTTGCCCTATTCACTGGCGGAAGCGTCCGAATAAAAGCTCCATACTTCCTCACACGTTCCTTTTCATTCTGTGTATCTGCCAGAAAGTAATAATCATTAAGGATTAATAGCAATGCACACTAAAAACTAGTAGCAGTCCTCATTATCTATATTGGCATCATCTAGCCATTTAAAAATTACAATTTACCCTATCAACTTCTTCTTCATAAAAGCAGTACTGACAATCTACTAACAAAGCCTATTACTGTACACCAGCTCAGGGAAACAGTAGCAGCAATAAAGAAGGACAGTTTTATATTCAAGCACCATTTGCTACAGTTTAAGACCAAATCGCAATATAGCAACTGTTTTTTCTCTCACAGGATATTTAACCTGTAGTCTACATGTGCATATATGTGAGTGCACCTACATATGCACAAGTACAAATATACTCCTAAGAGTTCCCAGAGATGAGTAATGAAAAGACCTTTTCATCTTTTAAATTTTTATCAGAAAAGTGTCTCAAGGCCCAAAGTAGTTTAAATATCCACATATATAAGACTGAGGAGAGCAAAAGGGAAGAGGTGGTGAATAAGTTGTACAAAGTTACATAGCTGAATAGTGGCAGAGCTGATGACTGGAATTCCAGCCTTGGGAATTCTGAGTATCTGAGGCACAGCCACAGCTCTCCACCTTCAAGTTCAGTCTGCCTCCCTGTGCTGCACAATCCTGCTCAGGGCATAAGCAAAGTTAATATAAACTTTATTTATGTTTTTCTTTTCAGTTCCTTGCTTCTCTCAAGTTTCTGAGCAGAAAGAATGCAAACTCTCATCTCTTCCAGCTGATTGCTAGCATTCTCTAACTACTGTACTATGTTTTGATTTCTTCAGTAATTGGAAGATAAAATAAATGAACAAAGAATAAAAAAACAGTTTAAAGATTTTCTACTCTATTTTCCTAAGTGTTTCAGTCTTCCCAAAAGTACTTTCAGTGCCACTTAATTATAACAGGACAGGATTCTCTGCTATAAAGCTGAAGCAGATTCTAGCCCCATGTGCAAATCATGAAGTTAAATCACTGTAACACCATTATGCAGTTTCACAAAAGAGCTAATTAAATCTCAACTGCTGCAGATACAGCTTTTTCTGATTTCTGATGAGAGCAATCTTGTGGTAAGTGAATAAATTCTTAATACTCTTTCCTATAGTTTGTTCAAATCAAGGTTAAAGCTCAAAAATGTGCAATATTCATACTTGAATCTCCCATAGTTCTAGAGGTTCATAATAAAGCAACCTCCATAAAATTGAATTTTTAATATCTTTTTTTTAAGACAGAATTTGCCACACAGTAAATAAGCCTGTATTATTTCAATGCATTAATGCAGAAATTGATGTTCTATCTTAGCTTTTTCCACAAATGTCTTACTGCTAGACATCATTTGCAACTTTATAGCACATTTTGGGAGGGAAAAGAGTTAATTTCTTGTAGTGTGCAAATACCACAATATAGGAACAAATATAACTGAAATATAGCTACTTCGTGAGAACACTATAAAAATAATTACAATTTATGCAATGAGCAACTAATTAATGTATTAGCAATCTCATGGCTCTGTTTTCAAGCATATAGTGAGACATGTCTTCATGTTTTAAATACATCACATATTACAATTTGGGTTGAAGATACTTAAATTTTCGCTTCAAGTTAAATTATTGTTTCTAGAAAAATGGAAAACAAGTAACAGTTGTTGAGAAGTTTACACTGTGCATAACTTTATGTGAATGCTCACAGAAGATACTTGAAGAAATTAAGCAGTAAAACCTTCATTTACCAATAACACAAATGATAGCATCAACAATTTGCCACTTTCAAACTGAACTTCTACACAAGGTCAAAAGACAGAGTACATGCTTTTTTCCTACTCTAGCATATATATATTCCTTGAATTATCTATTTCTTGCTTCCATTAAGTGTTAACTGTCACCTCGGCTAATCTAACTACAACACAGTACAGTATTAGTTTACTATTTAGAGGTAAACTGTCAAGAAAACATCATTATCTGTTAATATTATTCTGGTTCACATAAAGGCAATAATATCACCTCTGACTGACAAAAGTCTATTGCAGCCAGGCTCTAAACATTTTTTATTCACTACAATTGGTTTGTCAATTATCAATGAACATAGGTCAACACAGTGCAAGTAATTAACAACTCCCTCAAATTGTATACTGAAAATTTACATATAAACTTTCTTGTATCGAGTGCTCTTGAATACATTACCTAATGCTGAGATCCAAAATGGATAAAGCTCTTTAGTGAGAAGCGCATCATCTATTTGAGAAAGAAAACCTTTCAGTACATCAGTCACATCTTCAAGCTGGTGTTTTCCTGCTCTTAATTTAACACTCCTTGCATCTTTTTTGAAGCTTTCCAGCAGTTCAGCCACACTGGAAGAATCACCACTCTTCAGGTAGATCTGCTTGCTACCTAAACCTAAGTTACAGAAACATAGGACAGAAAAATAAATAAATGTAAAATCAGTAATTCTTTCAAAAAATTGTATTATATGAAAAGCGTATCTGGCTGTCAAACACACTGGGTTTTCATACTAAAATTTCTCTCCCTTTTGCACATTCTCACTTCTTAGTAAAAAAGCTGTCGCATCTGCTAACACTAAACCAGACCTCTTTGTAAAAATACATACTATAACATCAAGCAAGACTGGGCTCACAATTTCAGGAGTATTTTACAGGCAACTCCAACACCAAAATCTTTTCAGGACTTCCTCAAACAATAGTTCAAACAGCACAGTAAAGGGAATAAGTTTTAACGGCTGGTATTATACTAAACATAAAATAAAGCTGTTTTCATGAGCAAAGCTCCCGCTGTTTTATTACCCTACTGATCAACTCAACTTAGCACTCAGTAAAGTATTATTGTATTCATCCAAACTGAAACATTTCACCCTTAAAATCCTCAAGATCAGCTGAAAGTATTCAATTTTTCTAATTTTTCTCACATGCAGGAAGACATCAGGTAGCCACTAATCTTGTATTTAACAACCACCAGAGCCCAAAGCCAACTTAAAAACAAAATTCATAGTCTAAAATGAAGTCAAGACTATCTCCAATTACTACATATGAGAGTAGGCAAAACATTTTTTTTTTCTTTTTTAAACTTGTGGAAGTTTGGCATAGATGAGCACTTCATTTTCTCTTTGAAAAGTGTTTCCTGTGTTACCCACATCTCTTGAAAGATAATCTTTTACACAAAACCCAGCTTTTTTTATTTACCTGTCAAATCAAGTACTCTGCCAAAAACTATGAAATCACATCTTATGTTCTTGCAATTCACCTTTCCTGTAATGTCCATGAGCACTAGCATTTGATACTGCCTTTGTGTCGTTACTGCCAAGAACAGCTGTGGGACTCACTCGTGTCTATCATCTGCAGACCACAACTAAAGATAAAACCTTTACCATGATGACACAAAAACATGTATGTATATAATTAATACATACAAATATTTATTCAGCTTTCAAATGAGTATTATAACACCCAGTAGCATTGATCCTGAAACTATCATTTTCAATAAAGATCTAACAATGCAAATTTCAATGCATGAAACAGTGTAAACTGCATTTGGAATAATGCCTGTTGCTAATAATTTACATAAAAAAAAAAAAAGCTTAGGGTTTTTTTTCTTCATTTTAGGCAATAGTTAATATATAAACTAATTTAATAAGAGCTGATGTGGGAGCTTAGATACCATACAAATGATCTTAGGTTGAATAAAACTGACTCTACTTACCATACTGTGTAACAAATGCTATACAGCTGTTCACTATAATAGGAACATCATTTTTGCTGAGCTGCTGATCTTGTAATGCATTACCATCTGTACCTGCTGCTTTTTCAATTGCAGTATACCAAACCATGAAATCCAGCTTTGTATGACCATGGATATATAAAGTTCTGAAAAGTATAAAAATATTTTGAATACCAGAAAGAAACAGAAAACTGATGTTCTTCTACTACAGCAACCAAGCCGACATCTGGAAAAAAAAACATGAAATCCTCAGAAACAAGTTCCCTTCCACCACAAAAAGCTGTGGTGGTGGCCTATCGTTACTGTACCTCTGTACCTCTTTTTTCCAACTGTGTTTGTACTAGCAGTGTCACAATAAATGAAAGAAGATCCACAACCCTTTGAACAGTTTTCACAGGCCTTTGAAAGGACCTGATCCACATTTTATTTACTCTTCAGTCTTGCTCCTACACTGAGCATTCATAAGTCCAAGCCACAGAAAAGAGGAAAACAGATTTAGAGACAACTTCCAATACTGGAAAAGGTCTTCCTTCTTTCCAGTTACTACCGCCCCCCTTTTCACATGGGAGCTTCAGACATACTGAATTTCCCTCCTTCACATGTATCAAAATTATCACCTCTCAGGAAATCACAGAGCTAAGTAACATGTACGAAAAAAAAATTAGGGTTGAAGAATAAGCTAATGCAACACTTTAATTACAGATTTATTTCAAAGCATGTCTCTGTTCTGATCATAGCTCATTCAGAAAAAAAAAAAAAAAACATTTAATGATG